>JBBBDQ010001129.1:852500-1017500 GCA_037127315.1 Ascarosepion bandense | reverse complement strand
TTTCCGCTTGAAGAAGTAATTCATAAGCTTATCTACATTTTTCGCGGAGTTCATGTTATTTTAATCTATAAGCATTTGATTTAATGAAAGAAAGTCTATTAGGCTTAACGTCGAAAACGTTCTAAAACGTAAGGGAATCAAATTATATTGCATCATATTCGCGAAGTTAAAAAAAAATTAGCTAAATTATTTTGTGAAATACCTGTTTTTAAATAGGCATTTAATATGTCACAGAGGTAAAGGGAATTAAAAAAGTCTTTATAAAAGTTCTTCATGAATTAAATAAATCCTGAAACAGGTTGTCCTGCTGGAAAGAATTTTTGATAGAGTTGCATATTCTTATTCATGGATAGATTTATTTAGTGACGCCAGACATAAAAATATGAAGCTGAAATGATGGTCCTGTTTCATATATCCCTGTAACAGACAATCTGCTAAAATAATGTTCATAATCGAGTGTACGTATAAGGTATAAGGCATAATAAAGAAGGTGAGTAAATGTTTTTATTGTAACATCATTCTAGCTTTGGCATTTTGATCCAGTTCACTATAAATCCTAAATTTATATGTTGACCATGTTAAAATGTTCATATTTAATTTGCAGCAAATATATTTTTGGAAAGACATGATAAACGGAACAATTAATTATATTTACTTGTGCCTGAAATTTCTATATTTCTCACTTTTCCCCAAAATTGTCAGATAAGGCTAAAACCAAATAACTAAATATGCTGAATTCATAAACAACTTGCAGTTGTCTCTTATTCAATCATTAAATTATTCCTAAATAATAAAGAACATTCTTGCACAAAGTTTTAACGCGTTGTACATGTCGTGTGAGAGAATTCTACTTTACAAAACAACATGGTTCTTTTAGTTTGCTGTTTCTATTTTTTTATATCCATGATAGAGCACATGATAAGAAGATTTTCGGAAAATTCCTGATGATTAAGTCCCTTTTTGTAAGTTGTATATCAACTAACTTTAAAATTTAACTTAAAACATTATATACCTGTCATCTTGAACATGAAAAATAAAAAGGATTTCTTTATGTTTTTACATGAAAACATGAACGGTCATAATACGTCTCAAACTGATGCCAATATTAACAGATCAAGGAATGAATGATACATTTTGGATGAGACAATATATCTCTGATGTCAGTAGTTCTGCATTGGGAACACAAGTTTTGAAAATCAAATGGTAGAGGGCATCCCGTCAGCAAGCAATATCTGAAAAGACTTGTCGAACAAATCACGTGTAAAATGTCAAAGAAATATTCCATATAATGAGCATTTCAACAATATAGGACCATTTCAAGAAATCAAGGCGAAGGCGCTAGACAAATTGGTTTCACACAAATTCAGTGAATGCTGGACGTTTTTAATTGTGTTTGTTGCTTCATCTGCGAAATTCAAATGAGTTATTTCTTGATTGAATACTTACTTGATATGTTGAGAAATGAACCCTGTCAATTGCTTGAAGAAGAACAAAAACAATTTCTAAAATCGAAATTGAACCAACAGAAGAATACAGAAGTGCATTGTGGTCCGCAATTGGCATTATGCATTATTGCTTTTCTGAGACGTGACCAGAACTTCAGCAACGAAATGAAATGCAGTTTAGCTAAATGTGATAAGCACCTGTTAAATGACATGGTCTGATTATGCTGCATGACACTAGAGACACACATAGATTTGGAATACGAAGACTTTTCAAACATCTTGACAATTCTTCAGCTAAAACCATTCAGTTGCATAGAAGATTCAGAAACTGATTTATTTGCGCCTAAATCGTTCGAGTATTCTGAAAGTATAAATAGCCTGGCAAATCGATGGCAAAAATGTTTAGATGTTCAAGTATAATTTGACTGTTTTTGAATTAGAACATTCGAATTATTCCTTCCTTTCTCACAGACTCCAAATAATCTCTATCCTGAGTTAACCAATAAAATCATAAATGAAAATGTAAGAGAAAAGTGGCACACACCCACGTCCATTGCACACACACAAGAAAGTTGATATTTTAGTCTAAAAATCAAATAATTATTACATTTTATTGAACTTATTTGGTAATAACCAATAACTAGTTACTCTACACTCCCACACAAAATGAAATTCGCTTTTATTATTTCAGTTTTAGAAATTTGTTTTCATAGTTTTGGGGATGAGTAGATTAATTATTAATGATATTTCAAGTAATTATTATGATTAACACTGTCATAGAAATTTGACGGTGTAAAGTAATATCAAATTAATTATAAACTGGCGCATAAATTACTCGTGATTTTGCGGCGCTAGCATTGCAGAGAACTACACTTTCATGCGGTAACCCTTAAAAGCAATTTTGAATTTTTGTTCAATATTAATCTTTAAAAACTTTATCATTACAGATCCAGCACAATCTTAATCTGTTTGACGAGCAGGATCCGTAGTTTCATGTGAACTTCTTCACATGTGAAATAAAATGTCTGCCTAATACCATTAAAAACGTGAATTTGTCGAATCATGCAAGAGTGTTAATCTCCTATTGTCTACTGACGATATTAACTAGATCAATTGAAGTAAAGTGGTGGTGTTAGCAATTTTTTCCTTTTCTTCTACGAGTAAAAAGAATCATTTAACGATCTCGAGTACGTTGACTTGGGATGTGTTTTGATGCAATGTGTTTTCTTCTTTGGGCGATTACATTCGTTGTCAGTCACTTCACAGATGAAGTGCCCCATATTTTTTATCCCCTTGAAGACACAGTTCCACTGACCCTGCTATGTTACTAATCTACTCTTACATCACATATGTATCATCTGGATTAGTCGATTTCTAAAATTGGTGGGTAGCGAAAGCATTCTCTTTACTCCAAATGTTAAGCTTTTTGCGCGTATTTTCTCTCTCTCTCTCTCTCTCTCTCTCTCTCTCTCACACACACACACACACACACACACACACACACACACATATATATATATATATATATATATGTATGTATGTATTAAAAGACTTTCAGCACGTTGTTACCATTATTAACCAAGTTGAGGCTGATGGTGTGAAAAAGTTTTTTGATTTAAAGTGCCTCTTTTATAACGAGATGTTTTTGTAAATTTCATTTACAAATGATACTAGTGTTTTCGACAAGTATCTTTCTTAAGGGTTATAATAGATTTGAATTGATGGATGATTTTTATAGCGCTCTGCTCTGATAAGTAACATGTGAGACATCTATTCAAGAAGGTGGTCGTATATCCGATATGGGTAATTGATTTATCACAAGAAACACAAGAAGAGGGTAAGAAAGAAAAAATAGAAATTCGAAAAAATACTAGTTTGGAAGAATTATTAAAAACTCTTTGTTAGAACATGAAACATAGAAAATACGTTCAATAGAATTTGTATCATGCACCAAAGTTTATTTTCCTGATGATGATGATGATGATGATGATGATGATGATGATGATGATGATGATGATCTTATTCGTTATGTTATTGCTACTGTGTAAAAGGCAATTTTTAGGTCGAAAATAATTTTAACTATACACAATATATAATATTTCTTCTTGCCTGAATATCATTCCTGGACTATTAGGTTTGGAAATTCAAATGATCTGGAACTCTTGGTTTGAAAGCAATTATACTTGGTCTATTTTGAGTCAATTCTTTTTCCCTTCTTCAAATATAAACGTTGTTGGTCATTTTTACTTCATGAACATTAATGCTCTTTATCCCCATTTTACTATATATTGATAAAAATCTTTTGACTGGCATGCAATAAAAATTAACACGGAATATGAACTTCAGTAAATTACTTATTTCTGATACTAATATAATCTAAATCTGTTCTGTATATTTTATTTTGTACTAGAGTTAATCATAATCAAGAAATAACTTTTGTCACAGAAAGGATATGAAGTTCAACGTCAGACATCAGATGATTTCATAACAAAAGCAAATAATGTTGCTCGAACTGAATTCACATGGCAAACAAATTTCTAAACACATCATATCGTAATACAATTACTATTAATATGGAACCTGTTAAAATGTCAGGGTTGTTATTATAAGAATTACGTAAGTAAGCTAACAATAATAGTGAATGACGAGAATGATTTCATAAAATTGATACCAGTTCATATTTTTGATGACATTAAAACTAATGAGCTTATATTCTAAAAACGTTTGCTGAATTAATTAAAGAAAGCTATTTTCGGTTGATATTTATGAAGTTACCAGGCTACTTATTAAGTTAATCTGGAAAACCATCAGAGCGTAAAAAAGAAAAAATGAAGCTCACATATCTCCAAATAAAGGTAGTGATCTTAAAAAGTTGTTTTTTTGCTTGCACATTACAGGCCGAAATAATTTGAGACATAAAGCTCTCAAAATAATAAATGATATTTTGATCTACCTGTGTGCAAAATAGTAAATGACTCAGTCGAAAGACGCGACGAGCATGACTCATTTTCTAATAGATATTGTCCAATCGCTGACTAGTGTACTGATTGCGACGCACGAGTGTGATTGCGTAAATGTAATGTAACATATTTGGGAACGTATTGGCTTATTCTCGATTCTAAACTGAAGCTGAAGCAAAGCTGAATAAATAGGGCGGACGTGTCTTAGTTTAGAATCGAGATTAAGCCAACATAGAAATAAAAAATAAGCACTGGGTTGTGACCTACCCATCAAAAATCTTTTATTTGGAACTAATGTTTTGTATTATTTGTAATTCTGAATTTGAATTGTTTCTTTATTTATTACTATTTCGTATATGCACGTGAGTGCTTGCGTCACCTTCAGTCCCAATAGATGTCCCAGGTAAGGAGCCTCTTTGAGCGTATAAAATTTCCTTGTGTCTTGAGAAAGTTCAAAGTTTTTTTCTGTAATGAAACGTAACTTTGATATCGATATATTGACTGTTATAAACCAATTACCACTAGCATTGATCTGGAATGACGATACTAGTATTATAGATCAGCTGAATTATCCACAACATCTAAATTTTTGGTGGTGCCCCCATGATCCATGGTAAAATTTGTGTATATATTTTCAATTTACCTGAAAATATTCTTAGGCAGAACTTTAATATATAGCAAAAATGCGTATGCCCAGATAGACCTACGGGAAGCCTACATTGATCTCATGGGTGTCAGATGACTGGTCATTAGCCCCTGCATCCATGAGCTTACACGAGAAGAATGATTTCAAAATCAAGAAGATTCCATCAAATATCTCATGACTGGGAAGGTAATGTGTAGCAATCTCTTACGCTACGTCTTGTATATGACTAGTGGATGTCTAATATGATTACGCTATGCTGATTCTTTATGTAATTACCTATAAGACATAGCAGTATACATAGGGCAATGAAATCCAGGCTGTTGTTACTTTTGAGCTGATTATCAATATTCTTGCTGATATATCTTGAATTTCAAAGCTTAAGTTGAAGTAATCGTTATTTACTATGAAAGCATTTCATAAATCTTATTAGTAAGAAGAGTAAAACAGCCTTAAATATTTTTACTTACTCATTGGTTGTTCTAGTATTATTTTGACCGATTATATAAAATTTATATCTTTAACACTAATTTAAATTTTCCCCATGCAAACACATTTTGTCCCAAACTGTTTTCCATTTTTCTGACAGCATTTGAATTCCATGTCAGAAAAACGGCTAACCACGAATTGACTACTTTTTGGCATATTTATGAGAATGCAATTGCTGCTCAGCCAGGCCATGTGCCATCAATCAGAACAAGTGATAATTCGACTGGGTAATGTCTGGTGAATACAGTGAGTGAGATAGGACTTCTCTTTTAAGCGTTTTCAGATAGGTTTTCATCCGTTTTGCAACATGTAATCTAGAGTTGTCATGTTGCAAAATCACCTTGTCCTATCTCTGCAGATATAGCGGATGTTTTTCTTCAGTGATCGGCTTAAATACATCAAGTTTAGTCGATAGCCGTGTCCAGATGTGGTTTTGGTCGGGTTAAACAGGTCATAATAAATACACCCAAGTAATCCCACCAAATGCAGAGCAGAACCTTCAAACCATAGTTATTCGGATTTTCCAACGATGTTGATGCATAGCCGGATTTTTCCCTACGATCTTCTTCGTTTAGCGTTATTGTAATGTATCGGCTTTTCATCGCTGGTCATGATACGATGCAAAAATCTTTTACTTTTCTATCGCTCTTCACATGTGAAAAGACGCCGTTTGACGTCTCTCGGCTTCAACGTGTATGGTATTCCATGTCCTTGCTTTTAAATCATCTTAATGCTTTCAAACGTTTCGTAACTGTTGTGCAATCAACTTCTAATGATTCTGAAAGTCAGTTTGCACCTAACAGGAGTCTTCATGAAGAAATGCCGCCAATTCTTTGTCTACAAAGCGTTCTTTATTTTCAACATCAAAATCATCATTTTTAAAGCATGTAGACCAATCTCTGCATGTTGTTTTCGACAGATCATGGTTGTCGTAAGTCTCAACAAGAGTTCTGTGTGCTTTAGCTGCACATTACTTTTGAATAATGTATTGCAGTAAAATTCCGCGCAATTACATTTTCTTTGGTACGATATCATGATCATAGCGGTGGCTAAATAAAAAGAAGTGAGTCAGCACTTTCAAAGGCTTTTCGTTAATTGTCAATTCTTAAACGGACAGGGAAGGTATTGGCTTGGAAGGCTTCTTCCAGCTTAGACTAAGTTGAAACTTAGTATTTTTTTCTTTCCTTTTTCTATTTTTTTAATTGGAGTAGGTAGCAAGTTTTCTGAAGATAAATAATACAATAATAATTATATTAGTCATGCAAATATATGTGTGAACAAAAGGGAAGCTTATATTGTGCGCTTAGTTCAGTTAAGTGTCATACGTGATACATGTTTGGTAATCATGTCTGGAGACATGACTGATTGGGCAGAACATTTTCCCGCAGTAGTTTGCCACTACTTTCCTTTCTTTCCATATTGTGTGTATGGATGTAAAATTGACTCAATGTGCAAAATTATAATAAATCATTACAGTTTATATCCACATGGATTTACTTTTTTTCCGGTAAAGACATCAACCACCAATTTAAAATGACTCAAATTTAAAATGGTACTTTGAATTAATGTTCTAAATTAGGACCTTGAATAAGTTCTCTCATTTTTCTAACAGATGACATTCCCAGAATTGCGTACGTGTAGTTTCAGATAGTTACGCATCGATAAGAACATATTATGAGCAAGATTCAAATTCAGTGTCTGTCATTTCGCCGAAGTGTAATCAATTTTAATCGATTCCATCATCGATGCAATGATTCCCAATACAGGATAGTAAGAAGTATCATCATCAGTATTATTTTCTTATTTTGAAAGTTATGAAGCAAATGAACCTTTATTTTAATGTACAAATTTTTACAGTATATCTAGAGTTTGACACATCCATTATTTTTGCATACACACATTTAATCGGATATTTATGCATACTTATAATCAAAATAAGCATCCATTGAATTACGTGTGACACACACACACACACACCTATAAACAGACATAGTTTTTCTACATTTAAACATCGTTACCTATTGCTTTGTTTCATCTGATAAATGAAATAAAACCACAATCAACATATTCTTTGATGTTTTAGAAAATAAAAAAAAACTTAAAACATTAAAAAGAATAAATCATTTTTCTTATCAAATCTCTGAAGTTAAAGTGAAACATGTTAGATTAGAAAAACTTTTCCTACATATTCTTTAATTATTATATATGTATATATCTACGTGCACGTGTGTGTCCGAGTGTGCGTGCGCATGTGCGTGTGCGTATGTGTTAGGAATAAATATAATAGACAAAACATTGAGGGATATTGTTCACAGAATAAACCAAGCAAATTTATTTCACCGAAGTGATTAAACGAGAAAAATGATAGTGGAAGGGACAAAAAGAAAGAATAATAGTTTGAGCCAAATATCGATTTATTCTTCTGACCAATAGGAAGCAACCACAGTAGGAAAGGTCAAGAAAAAAGATGGTGAGATAAAATAGAGTAGTTCTCTGAAAAGTCACGGCGGAGAATAGTATAGTGGTCATAGAAGGCACTGTGTAAGCACATTTTCTCCTACTGAAATCGAAATGCCAAATTTACACACACACACACACACACACACACACACACACACACACATATATATATATATATATATATACATAATTTTTACCTTAGAACATGTGCAAACTACAAACTACAATAAAATTATAAATTTTTTTTCGACATTGAAAGAGCAATATTTCATCAGTTAGTTAATAATGATACGCTATATTGAAAAAAAATAAAAGAAAACACCACTTCCCTTTAATTTTGGAATTTTTTTTATTCAGTCATTTGTTTTATTCAGATATTTTTATTCAAACATGTAATTTTTTAGATTTTTCAGACATTTCAAAAAAGGAAATCCCCATAACTTTGAACTGCTGAAAGTCAGTCATTATTCACAATAAAAAACAGTGGATTAAAAACTCAACTGATAATTTTGATTTAAATATGGGAACTCTGGATACTGTACATTTAGGTGGATTGTTTCTTTTGTACAACCTCACTGCAAAGAAAGACATTAATTTAAATATTATAGGACTTTATAGAGATGATGCACTCATGATAGCAAATAAATCTACTGGATGAAAGGTTGATGAAGTTAAAAAATGAATCCACAGAGTTCTCAAATCTTTTGGTCTTAGCGTAGTTATTTATTCCAATATAAAACAAGTTAACTTCTGAGACATAACGTTAGACTTAATTTCAAATAATTTTCAAACTTACATATAAAACGATGCTAACCCAATTTATATAAAATCTGGCTCTAATTACCCACCATTTGTTATCAAACATATTCCATCATCGGTTGAACGTCGATAGATATACACTCCTCTAGCAAAGAAATATAAAAAACATAAAGTTATTTACAATAAAGTTCTTAGCGATAATGAGTTTAGATCTTTTGAGATTAGTTTTGTAGAAGAATATAGTTATTCTAGAAAGAAAAAATAGAAACAGAAAAATCATGTTATAATCCTTCATTTAATCAATTAGTTAATATTAAACAAAGACATACATTTCTTAAATTATTTGATAAACATTTTCCTAAAAATGAACTTCAAAGTAAAATGTTCAATCGAACACTCTAAAAGTTATAGTTGCACTAATAATTTAGAAACAATAATTAAATTACATAAGAATAAAATGTTGAAATTATATAACAATAATAATAGTAATTCTACTACTCATCTCAATTAGCCCATATTAAAAACTTGAATGAAATTGTAGAAATTCCAACTATTGCTCTTTATCTAACAAGTGTTTAACTAAATATCTTGTCTATATGTGCTTTATCTCATCAGTAAAAAAATCCCAGGCGTACTAAATTTTGTATAGATAATACAATGAACCATTTTAAAAAGCGTTTTTACAATCATCTCTCATCTTTTCAAACAAGCTAAAGTCGATGAACGAGCAGTGTTTCTTCTGTCTGCAACAGAAAATGTGAATTATGGATACATGAAAAGTGACATTTTATTAAATCGAAGTTATGAAACTACGGTAAATGGTAAATGGTAAACATTAAAGAATTAACCTTACAATTTTGCTAGTATTACAAAATCTAAGGTGTGAAACTATAGAAACGGTAAACATTTTACAGTATACACCTTACTATCTAGATAATTTACTTTTACTGTATGATCTCTCTTCTTACATTATCTTTATTTTTATTTTTCATTACAAATTATGATATATTTATTGCCTAAAGTATTTTTGTGGTCCTACATAATTACTGTTAGTAGTTTTAGCTATAAACTACCTTACACTTATTTTCATTTATTTATTTATTTTTGTTATTATTTATTAATATTTTACATTTAATATTATTATATTATTATCTTTATTATTTTTCTATTATTTCTTCTTCTTATTTTTTATTATTTTGTTCTATATTTTATAATTTATATTCATTACTATTACTTTTTATAATATATTTTTATTCATTTTTTATTTAATTATATATCATTTTTAATTTAGTTGTAATATCAATTTTATTTTATTTTATTTTTACCTCGTACAACAAAAAAAATCCAAAATTAAATGGAAGTGGTGTGTTTCTATGATTTGTCAGCAAAACGATTATTACCATCATTATTAACTACCTGATGATGTATTGTTCTTTCAATGTCGACACAAAATGTACAATTTTGTTGTAAGTTGTAGTATGCAGATGTTTTAAATTAACGATTAATAATAAATATTCATTTTTTCTATCTTATATATTTAAAGACTTTATATATTTAAACACCTGCTTGCCAAAGTGGATTTTTTCAGTAAAATACTGAAAAGGCAACAATCTTGGCGCCCCAAACAACTATCACAACTCTATAGTATATATATATATATAATATAATAACAAGACCGACTCTGTAAGTATCTAAATCCTAAAACTATACGAAAATAAATTTTATGGACAACAAATAACAGACAGAATCTATTTCCGTTATTATCCGTCGCTGTAAGGCGTTGGACAAGAGGGGGGAAAAAAAAAGAAAAAGAAAACTGCGGAATACAGACAATACATATATATATATATATATATACTATAGTTATCCGCAGACAGATCTGCCCCGCTGCATCACAGCTCATCAGTACGGTTAAACTCCGATTGCTTTTTAACCCAGGATTGAAACCCGGCCAAATTGGCGTCAGTCGGCGTATCTACCTCCGGGCCACGAGCGCTCGGTAAAAGAAAGCAGACTTTTTAGCGCATATACCATTATACACGCCCAATATATATATATATATATATATATATATATATATATATATAAAGAGAAAATAAGTGTATTTATATTTCAATCTAATCTTGATAGATAAATCATGATATCTTAGTTTTCGGTCTGTTCATTTGTATCAATAAATCTGTTTAACTATCTCACATGGCAGCCAGTGGTCAGAGTAATAACACTGTTCATTTAACAAATTGGTATAATGATTTTAAATTTTGCTTTTATCTATCTATCTATCTATCTATCTATCTATCTATCTAGCTGGATTAAGTCTACTCAGTTGCATGATTAGCCATACTGTTGACAAGATTATACGATGTTTAAATTATACTTTTCTGTACGCATCCACATGAAAGCTAACATATATATCATATCATATATAATATCGTATATTATGTATAATATCACAATATACTAGCAATTATGTTTGTATGCGTGAGTGTGTGCATGCAGTTGATCGTGTGTTTATACGGAAAGAACGAACTAAGAAGATTATAAATTTATGTTATCAAAACCTTTAGGACATTTTTGTTTTCTTCCTTACTAATTAGCATCATGAAATGATAATGCAAGTATCACTTTATGTTCAGAAAACTCACCGTTTCTTCTGATTGTGTATGACATGCAGAAGCTGAGCTAATGAGATTGTGCCGCCGGGATGTCCGTTATGATAGCTTTCTGTCTACCTGTCTGATTTATTTATGGAAATTCCAGTCAAGATATCTTGTTTAAATATCTAACGACTGACTCTACGTACTGGCCAATCCATAATTTTCTGTGATCATTTTGCGAAATAAATTTGAACAAACAATGAAAGTCGATTTTACTGACGTACGTATACTTATATACAAATACGCATGCGTTCTCAGGTAACCTTATTCACACCTACATATAGAAATATATAATAATACATACGTTTGCAAATAAGAATGATATCTAGGTATAAAATAACCCCGAAATAATGAAATCGCTCAAAAGATTTGTCAGAATAATAATAATAATAAAAAACCGGAAAGATTGTCAATTTATTTATTATAAAGATGGAAAAATGGCGTAAAGAATATCACATAAATATTTGAGAAGAATTAAAGGTAAAAATAAGAGATCGACGAACAATAAATTATAAACATATTGTTAGTTAAGCGCCATACATGATACACATGACTGTCTAGGCAGAATATTATCCTGCAGTAGGTTGCCTTTGCTTTCTGCGGTAGGAAAGAGACGCATTAATACCTTTCCCAAGAACAAGGAATTCAATTGGAATTTGAACTCGGCTCTCCGATTTGTCGTTCCGAGTCGATATCCATTGCACCACAACGCACATATTGCATAGAAGCATAAAGTTAAGCTATAAAGTGACCAAAGTACCCCATTTAAATGGAAAGTTTGGAAATTATTAACCGGTGCGTCGTTAACGACTGGAGGGATTTGGTAGAGTTTGGAGTTTGTGTTTTTAGCAGTAAAATTATATATTACTTTATCGTTGATGATATCAATGAGATAATTTCAAACAATTAGATCTTAGACAAGGTGGATTTAAGCGTTACAAAATAAACACACAATGGTTTATAACTTCATAGTATCACTCCCCAAACATTTTTGCGTTCCGAAGGTACAATGTGAGCTTCTCATCGGGTGAAAAAGTTGAAATAAAATGTGTCGTGATACTATACTTTATAAACCATTGCAACAACTAGTACAATATAACGCTCTACGTTGTATCGAGCACTCTTTATAAAAGTAAATTTTTTTTTATAAGCGTTTCACCCCGAGCAAGGCATGTCACTGCCACTACAGCGCAGGGGGCTACATAGAGTGGAGAAAGGATGATTAAATATAGGAAATGTCAGAGGGTGGGTGATAGGCGGGTAAGGATACAGAGAATGAGGGTTGGGTAGATGAGAGTGTTCTGAGAATAATTGGGAATTACTGTGATAGGAGGTGTCTATTGACCCTATAGTTAAACACCTGGAGATTGTAGATGTCGGGAAAGCAGACTTGTGGAAGGGAGTTCCTCAGGCGGGAAGCGCGAGAAAAGAAGCTGTTGGAGTAGAATTTACGGTTACATCTTATTTGTTTAACTGTAAAAGGGTGGGACCTAGTTGCTAATCTAGTATTTCGTGTAAATTCATGCTTAGGCGCACCAGTGATCTAAGCTCATCGGAGCAGAAGCCATGAAAGTACTTGTAGAAGAGGCACAGGGATGCCACATCACGCCGGTGAGAGAGTGGTTGCAGTCGGTCTACCAAGTCAGTATTAACCACGTTACAGATCCTCCTTTGTATTTTGTCAAGAAGCCCAAGGAGAGCAGCAGGGGCACCCGACCAGATACGGCAGCAATATTCAATACACGGGCGGATGGTAGATTTGAATATGTGCAGAATAGATTCAGGTGGGAAAAACTTCCGGGCCCTTCACACAGAGCCGACTTTCATAGCAGCAGATTTGGCAATGGATTCGATATAGTCATTCCATTTGAGGTCCGCCGAAAGGGTAAGGCCAAGGAGGCGTAGTATTTTACTCGCTGGGAGGCTAGCCTGTCCCATGCTAATGGGAGGTAGATGCGATTGTCTGTGGTGCTTAGTTGATAACAGCTTCGTTTTAGAGGCATTGAAATTTACCAGCCATTTCCTACCCTAGGCCACTACGGATTGGCAGTCCCTTTCAAGTACGACAGCGAGGTTCACTTTGTCGTATGAAGAGCAGGTAAAAAAACCTACGAGTTCCACAACTTTGTTACAATATATATATATAAAAATGGAAAAATATTCAAGAAAATAAGATAGCAACTATAATCAGTCAGTCAGGTGCCATGCGCGATACACGCTTGGGCGATCATGTCACGAAAGAGACATGACTGACTGGGCAGAAGATTATCCCGCAGTAGGTTGCCATATCTTTCTGCGGTAGACTGGTTGCCGACCAAGGCTATAGAACCCAATCTGTCCTATTATTTAACCCATAACTGGAGGGAAGAGATGGATTAATACCTTTCCCAGGGGTATTTGCGCGTAAGTGTATGCAAGGATTTCAACTGGAATTCGAACTCGGTTCCCCGAGTTCTCATTCCGAGCCGATATCCACTGCGCCACAACGCACATTCAACTATAATATATAGTACAATAATACTAAAATTAAAGAGGTAAAAATGTTAATGCAAACAATTGCAGAAAAAACGATGTAGAAATTCAAGAAGTCTACATTAATTTATATATGGCAAGAGTTATTTGTTCAATTCCGGTTGGGATCGTTTGAGTTCAATTCACATTAACGCTCTAGAGAATATATCTTTTTATTTTTTATTTTTCTCAAATAGAACTATGCGTAATTAGCTGTACACATAAAACCCTTTAGTCTCGTAAAAGTTTGTCCACCTTCGATGCTAATCTACTCTTCAGGTCCTGTAAAATTAAAATTCTTACTAAAAACATAGCATCAGAAGTTACTCTGATTGCTAGATTCATGAGGTCTATGCAGCAATTAAAGCGCAACAAAAGAATGAAATATTCAGCGTTATACTTTTTCCTTAAATACATTTCTTGGAACATGAGTAAGGCGATGATTATAGCATTTCGAACTTACTCCTTTATTTTCTTTATTAAAAGATGAAGAAAATTTATTTGAAATGTTACCGTAATGATGACGTTTATTTCTCATCCAGTATAATTAACTTGAAGAAATGTGTTCTCTGATCCGAAAAGACTGATTTAGGTCGTACGTGCACACAAATACACCTCTTGTGAGTGCATTTCCGTTTTGCTTTCTGTCTTCACTTCTGATAAACTGCCTTTACGGGATTTCTTTCTAAAAATCAATATTGTCACAAAAGCAATTTTTATGTGTGACTGTTGGAGCAACCTCTGCATCTTATTCGATCGATCTTTCTGTCAGCTTTTATGAACAACGTTAATGGCATTTTCAACTGTTTTTTTCTTTGGGCGAGGGTGTATAAAAATAGGCTTTGTATTTAACAACAGAATAAATATTCTAGCATTTCTGTGAGGAGACATCATGTACACTAAAATCTACACAATGTGACATATAAATTGAATTTTATGACATTTTAAATGTTTACCTTGAATTTTTGCACACAATAAAACAGTAAAATGTTAATAATTATTAATATATTCATTAAAGTTATACAAAACTCTCGCCCCTTCAATCACACTCTCTAAGAAATAAAATAAAAAACAATAAAAATCAGCGACATTTACACAGAATATATGAAACAAATACTAAAAAGTAACAGCAGAAAAATGATCAACAACTCATCCTCACGATCTTTATCTACCTGTAACAGCAGAGCAAAGAACGAATGTCCCTTAAATATGAACTGCTTGAAAAACAATATAATATACAAAATTACTGTAAACTTAGAAGATAAAGAAGAAAAAATTATATAGGAGTAAATGAAAGACTATGGAAACAGAAAAATGTAAGCAAAATACATACTTTACAAATTGTAAATAAGCCAACAGCACAAATCTTTCCAGAAAAATATGGGAAATTTGCATAAAAAAAATGGAAAGATTGTCTAAATGAGAAAATCGGTATAATCACGTTTTTTTAGATCAATACAAATTACTAACTAAACTATCACACATTATCTAAAAATGCACATACGATAAAAATCTTTTGCTAAGTTACTTAAAAATTGAAAGCAAAAAACATATAGCTTGTGAAATGACACTGTCAGTGTTGACATCTCTCCTTCTCGCTATTTATATGCGTGTGTGTTTATGGTTAAATTTTATATTTTATTAGGAGTCAACATTTAATAAGTGAGATAGAATTGACAGATTATAATGTTCAGAATGTTTATTGAGTTCACTTTATAGTAAAGCCACAAATATTAATGTCTATGTAAGTATAAGTTTATCATTTTATCGGAAATACACTTTTCATTGTTCGATCTGAAGCTTTGCAAACTTATAAAGTTTAGTAAGGAATTAGAAGGCTTTTAACAGATATACAACACGAAAAGACTGACACGTTATTCATAAATGCGAAAATTATTAAGTAAAGTTATTTGACCAGGTACATCTATTATACATTTCAAATAATAGCCAATTCATAAGAACTTGTTTTAAAACATATTTTATACATATTAGACTTATTGAATTCATTTCCAATTCATTTTTTGATATTTTGTAAACCAAAATCACCGAGTCTTCTCATATCAACCCAGTCTATTTCAGTTTATCTTCAATTCTTTTTCAATTACAACTAAATTAATGTGCAATGCATGGACTCTTATAAGTGAAGAAGGAAAAAGGATAATACTATTTAATATAGATTTTATTCTTTGAAATAAAATTTATTTTCTGATGATGCCGAGGTACCATATCATCTATACATTTACAATTTGGTCAGATTTTCACATATTTTATTTTTCTATTGCTTTTCGTTTTACGCAAATATAATATGTATGCAAAATATTGTTATCTCTTTTGTCCGTTTGATTTTAATCTGTCAATTTTTGTTTTTACGATAAAGTGAAAAACATGAACATTTATCTACATTCCAACACTACATAAAATATAGAAAATACTTTTTTCATAATCAAAATGTATCTTTTTATGAAATACAAAAAGTCTGAAATTTTAATGAACTTCCAAATATGAATTAACTGGCAGTATAGCCTGGCGTTTCTCAGATGTAATGAAAGCTTTAATACTAATCCATGGTCCTGGAGCTCAGACTCTTTGGACGTTGGCACGAAAGACTAAAAAGCAATAGTTGTTTCCAGTTAAAGCGAAACCGTAGACTGAAAGACAAATGAATGGATGGAAGTCAAATTTTGAATTCCTGGAATAGATATCAAATAAGTTTATTTCGTCGTAAACTGAATTTTGAAGGCTAAATAAGTCCTCTGAGTAAATGGCATCATGGCTGAGACTAAGAACTACAATTATACCTACTTAGAGCCAAACCCGAAGCAAAAACTAAAATAAAAGGACTGAAAAAGTACAGACATAGAGATAGATAAACATACATACACAAACATCTTGCCTTTTATATATATATATTATCAATATTCTGCCCTATTGTAAGAACTGCAACCTTGAAACTTCTGAATATCGTTTCTTATGTCTTTGTCTATGATTGTATCAAATTTGATTAAAATCAGACCACTCCTTCTATAAACCTATTTTTTCGATTATCGATTTTCGATATTTATCGGGGGTACCTTGACACAAAACCTAGCTAAGAACACTCGCAGACGCTTATAGTACAACTGTGTAAATTTTTAAGAAAATCGGTTCCGCCGTTTCGGATTTTGGCCTATTACGTTAAGTAGATTTCAAATACCAAGACCTATATAAAGTGTTTCGAATGAAATGTAAAGCCCTTATCTAAATCTGGAAAAGTACTACAATACGTTTTCAACATAATACAAAATCTTAAAGAATATTTAGTATATGTTATCGCGTATACACATTAACTTAAAATGACACATGTGTATCAGCTTTCCACAAACAATCTACTGGTTAAAGAACTGAACAAGTTACAACCAAATCATAGTACAATAAATCAAGATTTTCACACATAATTGACTACACAACGTGTTTTTACTTTTGATCTCAAACGAAGTTTAAATCAGCGATTAAAATAAAAAGAATTTCCTACGTCTATTCGGCCTTGGTAAATGCACATATACTACACAGAGTACAGGCATGAATATAAAAAAGTAGTTGATAAACAATCATGAAGTACCCAACTTTGAAGTATAATAATTTGAAACCATTTTATAATCGTCCATGTTATGAAGATGTAACTGGATATACACATTTTTGTAAATGATGAAATCTGACAATTTCATTAAAAAAACAGTTACAAAATTGATTAATTATAGAACTTCAACAATTTTAATACTACTAAGACGTAAAATCGAATTTCTAAAAATTGCCAAGTGATAAGTTAAATTAATATTTGTCTATAATTCTGAGATGACTACTACTTACAGAATTTACAGAATTTACAATATTCGGATTATTGTCCTCATCCTGATTGCCATTTGTACGACGTTTTGGCTGTTATGCGGTCCGGCCTTCTCCAGGTGCTAGGAATTTCGAACCGAACCCTTTATTACGATCACTGGGGAATATAATTTTAGTTCCTTGTGTAAAGCCACTTTTGGTAGTCATGAGTTATCTCCCACTAATCAAATTCTCTAAGTTACTTGTTCACCACTGCTGTTCACAACTCTTTGAGTCAAGTCACTGGAACTAACCAACGTCTATATCCTCTTGGTCATGTGTTCTTAAGGAAAAAACAAATGAATTTCTGGGACTTATATACCTAATTTTCAGCAACCATTTTTTACCATAGTTCTTATTGCAATTGTTTATGTTAATAGTTTTCTCTAGTACTTTTTGATGTTAATAATTTTCTGTAGTATTTTTACCAGAGCTCATATTGCAATTACTGACACTAATGATTTTCTCTGGCACTCCGTATTACTGGTTACCATATTGTATTCATCGGTTAGTAGGCTTGGGAGATTTTTTTACAGCCGTGGTGAACAAGTAACTTAGAGTCGGGTTAGAAGATAACTCATGGCTACCAAAAGAGGCTTCGCACAAGGAATGAGAATGATATTCCTCACTTATCGTAATACAAATTCCTAGCACCAGAAGAATGCCGGAGCGTACAACGGTCGAAACGTCTGACAAATGTTACTATGATGCGGACAATCTATTTGCTTTTAACAGTACAGTAAGTTCTTTCACATTTGATCATCTGAAGTTATTACTTTCTGACAGACGGAGACAACACAAAGTGGTAAAAAATGTCAGTGGCTGAACGGCATAATAAAATCGTGAAATACTGCTTATTAGCGTTAAGAAAGTCAGTAGCGCCACAAAAACAGGTAGTAACATAGAAAAACACAAAATTAATTCGAAAAAATGAACGAAATTAAAAAGTAATCGATTATTAGCAATTTCATGTACGAGGGAAATTTGGATACAACATGTGACAAACTACAATATAAAAGTTATTCGCATTAATCAATTCTTTTTTTAAGAGTGCACACTTCTTAAATACTTAGAAAACTCCAATTTGCTTGTGTATAATAATTACACTACCGGTCATAATTATTATGCCCACTCCAGTGTTTAAAAAAAATGATGTATTTCATACTATTTTTTTAGTATTTATTGCAAAGTGAATAATTGTAAATGAAAATAGAATGTTTTTTTTTGTTAATACTGCACAATAACATGTGCATCAAATGAATTTATAAATATTTAATAATTACCTATATTGCAGTTTCACCAATGTAAGAATGAAAATAATTTTTGGTGATTCGGAAGAGTTCATCTTTGCTTCTATGCCTTGTAAAATTTTGCAAAGTAATAATAACAAGAGAACCATTATATTTTCATTTGGAATTATCCACTTAAAAATAGTACGAAATAAGTTAGTTCTATCAAAAATGGGGTGGCAGAATAATTATGGCCAGTATTGTATGCAAATGCACTTCTAAAAGAAAATATGTAACCAGACTTTACAAAGGAGCAATTTTATACTACACATGTACAGTAACTACACCACGTAAAGCACGTAAAGAATATCACACAGAACAATTTCAAAGAATATTCCAATACAATACCTAGTAAGAAAAATAGTCTGACATCTATCAGGAAAATATAAAACCGGATAATCTTATAAAACCGCAGTAACGAATAAACAGAGAGTTTGGACATAATTTCCAATTCAATCACACGACAGATCCCAAAAATGAACTATATGCATGGAAATTGCAGTGATATCTTTTCTCTTTTAGATTTTGATTAACCAATTCTTTTTTTTTTTCACTCACATACACAAGTGAGCGGGTGCACGCAAAAATAAATCGAAAAGACTGTTTATAGAATAGTTTATCTCTGTCTCAGAATATTTACATAACTTCAGTTTATATCTTATTAATTGATTTCCTGGTTGTCTTCAGTCTTTTTTCTTAATACATCCGTAGTGTTCTATTACCTGATGACCTCAAAGATAAGATTCTTCCTTGGATAATTTTCAACATTTATTGCCGATGGATGCTACTCTAATTTCTGTTGCACGCTACAATCGACATTTATTTTTATTTCTTTTGTATCTTATCGATTTTATTCCGAATAATTTCTTTTGACATTTTAGATAATGAGTAAGACGTTGCCATTGATAGCTTCTGCTTTTGTTTACAAATTCAAGCTAACACCAATCTTTATTTCTTATACTGTCCATAATCTTGTTTGTTACAACACTAACCTTTTTTGCTGATAATTTTATTGAAGATTTTGTAATCTTCTTCAGTATGAATTGCACCAAGGCAAAATTCGAAGTTTAGCAGAAGGCAAAAAAAAAACAGTTCTCGAAAGAGCCACTTTCTCAACATTCTAATCTTGAGTAGAAATTCGGTCCATGTATTTCATATTCGCTTTCATGATTTTTTTGTTTTTTTTTTAAATTTCGGTCAGTATTTATCGGCTACGAGATAACATTTGCAGATATAAATGTTATTTTTATTATTTTGTAGTTCTCTCAAGTTTGGGTAAATATTAAACGTGCAATTCATCTTATTACCAGATTATGACCTAAGGTATATATATATATATATATATATATATATATATATATATATAAAACTACTGTACAAAACATGGTGTATAGAGAAAAATAAGCTTCGGAAATTACCTTATGTTTTTATGCATTTATATGTAAGATTTATAATACAAGTATGTTTGTAGAGAATTACTAAAATTATTTTACTTACTTGTGGATTTTCAGAAAAAACTGTTTTACTTAAACTTGTTTGATTTAGATTTTGAAAGAGTTTGTAAATGGTTATAATCCACGTGCTGACAATTATGCCTTGAATAAAAAAAAACGGGACGTAGTTGATTTTATATTTCGCTTATTGTTAGGAAAATATTATAGAAACTATTGTGAGAGTTATTCCCACTTGTCATTATATATATATATATATATATATATATTTACTTATTCAGAAAATATAATATAAACATGTTATAATAACTTACCAATATAGCTATTTTGTTTCGACACTTCTTGTGTTTTATCAATATATATATATATATATATATAATTGTTTACTTGTTCCATAATTTAATGCTCCAAAGCGCTTTAGAAATTGGTACTTAGAATGTTCGATTCTTAATGACTCTTCCTTGAGCTCATCATTCTAAACCTATTACATCGTGCTTATAGCACCATAAAATACCAGACATCTCATGACTAACATAATATACTTAGATGTTAATAATGTCACTTCATCATGATCAGAATGTAAATTGAATTGACTCAATGTACTTTTAAAATCAAATGTTCTTGTATACGGATTTCGTAAATGTTATCATATTCGCTGCGAATTTCTATTAGAAAATGGTACATCGGCTGAAAATGGAAAAAAGAATACTGTTCTTCTATAGTTCACGCGTACATCGAGCGTAAAGTCTATTTCAAAGAACTAAACATTTTTATTATATGATAAATTTCGAAAAGAAAAAAAGCTCTATTAAAAAGCCGTCAGTAGATGAAACTGTTCCAGATTAAATTACATTCGAGAATGACACTTTCTCTAATTTAAATCTTTTATTTCTAACTCACAGATCAATTGCAGCTAAAAAACAACAAAAAAAGAAATGTGTTTTAAACATATCGTTCCACTTTTAAACATATTTTGTTAATTCGGATCAACAATTGATTAATTACGATAAAATCTCAGAAGTATTGCTCTAGTTTAATCGTTGTTATCTAATTCTGCTATATCCACTTTCTTTTCTTTAAATTGCGATATGTATTAAACTTGTAGCAGGTAAATAAGTAACAATGTAACTTTTTTATTCTTAACAAAATTTGTAAACATTGAGATGACATCTAAGTCTAAGTCAAAATTCGTAAGAGGTAACAATGTTATTACCAGCTTCAGAAGATTATACATGAACCAGAAACAGAATCTCTGGAATTGTGTAGCTGTACGTACTTGATCTACTCTGACGCATCGTTGTCTACTACTATTTATTGATTTACATTTTAAAATGAATTTACTCTGATTCAGCGTTTCAAGTTAAATTAACAGTTAAATCAACACTCAAAACTCCTGCTGTAAGTAAAATGCCATGTTTTGTTTAGACGTAGTTGAAGCCAATATTCCGATGCGGTGAACTGAGTCAGTTGTATTGAAGCTTTATGGAGGAATTTGGGCAAATATAACACACGACTGTGCCTCCAGAAATCATGCAGATGGAATAGATTGTCACTGTAATATCTTCACAGATTATAGAAACATCCACAAATCAATTCCTGACATTTAATTTGCATTTTGGATGAACATTTAATAGGTTACAACTGTAGACGCATTAATTGTACTGATATGTAAAAACTTTGATGCAAACCGTTCGATAAAAGTTTATGAATATCTTATGCGATGACAGATACATTAATTTTTCCTACTTACTTTCAGCATCGATTGGAAATTTTAAATATCAATTTTTACCTGAAAATCGTGTAAGAAACTACCATCTTCATCTTGTATTTGTAAATCCTAAGCTGTCTACTCTTACTAAGCCTGGTAAACTAGATTGTCACTAGAGTTAATGATGTCATTCTGTTTGTACATTTACTCATTCTTTTTCAGTTTAATTGCAAAAATACAACAGAAAAAGTTATTAAATAAAGTAATGCAGAAAGAAAAGAAAATTCATTTAATAATTTAATTTCAAATAAATAAAAAATAAAAATAAAAGCATATTATAATAAAACTAATGTTTTCTTAAAAACGAAAATTAATTTGCAAAATTTATCAAATGAAGTGGCTTTTATTTATTTCTCTGTGAAGGGGATCAGCAATATAAACTTTATCATGTTCAACCAACCGCCATATTGAATCGATAAGCATAACAATCTGTGGTTAAAAGATATGATTGTTCAATTTCGGAAAAGTATTCTTTATAAGTTTTCTTAAAGGTTATATTACTTAGGTTTATGCAAGAAGTTAATCAATAATTAAAAATTAGACTTTAAAAGGGCCAAATTTTTTTAGTAATTAATATAATAATTTGAAATTTTGAAGAGAATACGTTTTAAGCATAAACCTAGCGTAATTCTAAAAATTGAGTTATACAAATAGAGTCTATTAATAAATATTTATACAACAGAACTCTCTCTGACACATGCACACATACATAGATACAGGATGAGTTGGATAAAATAATGAAATAATGTGGACAATACATTCACATAAACATACACAACATACAAACGTTAATCCTTCTTTGTTTTTTATTGTTTTGTAACGGCGTAAAGGAAACAAATTTACTCAGAACTTATCCATTGCCCAGAAAGGAAGGACATGAGCGACAGGTGTCAGCTGACCGTTATCCTGCGACTGTTCGCAACAAACAAAACATTAACTGTTGGAACCTGGAATATTAGAACCATGAACTATTGTGGACAGCTGGAAAACGTGAAGCAGATGTCTAGATTAAATATAAACATTTTAGGCATATGTGAAACGAGATATTCAAACAACGGAGACTTCATCAGTACCGAGCACAGAATTATGTACACAGGAAGTGAATATTATGAAAAAGGAGTCGGCGTTATACTAGATAAAGAAACAAGAAAATTCGTCATGGGATAATGCCAGACATCCGAGAGAATTCTAGTAGTGAAAATGAAATTCTCTAGATATTGGTAATAGTGGTATATGCACTAACATCACAAAATACAGAAAAAGAAATCGAGTCCTTCTACTCCATGCTTGATTATGCCAAGGTACAATGCAAATCACAAGAAATCAGAATATTATTGGAAATCTGAATGCCGAAGTTGGCCAAAGAAGAGAAGATAAAACGGTCGGCAACTTCGGACTAGGACACTGCAAAAGCCGTGGTGAGAAGTAGGTCCAATGGTGCACAGCGAATGACCAGATAATAGTCAACACCTGGTTTCAAGATCACCCAAGAAGACTAAGGACATGGAGAAGTTCAGGAGTAGATACTAAAACCCAAATTGACTATATTACAACCAACAAGAGATTCAGAAACGCACTCCTTCACTGCAAAGTCTACCCAAGTGCGGACTGCGGAAGCGACCACCTGCCAGTCGTATGGAAACTAAGGATAAAACTAAGGAGATTAAAGAAACCTAACACAGTACTAAGATTGCAGTACAGTAGACTCATGAATGACCAAAAACCTGCAGCAAATGTATATGGAGAGCGTGAAAACGATATAAGACTGTCAAATTGAAAATGGAAGCTCAAAATGGGATGCACTAAGTATTGGTCTAGTAACATCGGCGAAAGAAATCATTCCAAAGGAAAAAGCACACCAGAAGAAAAACTAGTGGATCATCGAAGAGATTCTTTACCTGATGCAAAAGAGACAGAAAACGACGCCAAGGTATGGAACGGAATATCAAGGAAATACAAGGAAAAAAGGAACTATACAAGGAAATACGAAGCAAATGCAGGCAATGTGGATTTGTTAAAGTTACCGGAACGAGAACTGCGATATTCATGCTCAGAATGCTATCTGAGCGAGCAATACATAGTACGACACAAGGACTTGATAGTGATGCTCGACAACCTCGACATTTTCGGAAAAGACGTTAGGATAATCAAGAATCAATATTGGCAGCACACCGTTTGTGTGCGGATAGAAAGTAAACTCAGCAGGTATGAAAAAATACAAAACGGCGTAAGACAAAGATGTGTTTTCTCACCGAATCTTTTCAACTTGTACAGAGAAGTAATTATGAGAGAAATAAAAGCCTTGCCAGGATTCGACATTGGCGGCCACAATCTCAACAATATCACGTACGCGGATGACACGGTGCTGATAGCGGACACGGAAAGGAAAATGCAGAACCTCATACCGAAATTAGCAAAAGAATATGAAAAGGAAGGAGTAAGCATAAACCTCAAGAAAACTGAATGTATGGTTATCGACAAAGAGAGAAGCCCAATATGCCAACTGCAATTCGGATAATGTAAAAAAGAAAAAAAAACAGTTAAAAATTCAAATACCTAGGAAATGTTTTGACAGAGGATGGGAAGTGCGACATGGAGATCCAAAGACGCATTGGCATGGCCAAAGACGCATTTCAGAAGCTAACAATAAATCTTCATCAGAAACAACGAAAAGAGTGCTGGATTTCTATGTGAAATCTGTCCTTCTGTATGGAAGTGAATGCTGGACAATCTCATGAAAGATGAAGGAGAGGCTTGAGGCAGCAGAAATGTGGTTTTCCATTACGATCCTTAGGATACCATGGACAGAGCATGTGTGCAACGATGAGGTGTTGAAAAGGATTCAAACGAGAAGAAAACTTATAATAAATATCAGGAAGAGACAAATGAGATTTCTGGGTCACGTAATGAGGAAAGAGGGCCTGGAGAACTTAATACTCACAGTTTGGATAAATGGAAAGCGAGACAGGGAAAAGCAGTGCGAGACGTACTTGTTAGGTATGAGCAAATGGTTGTAGGAGCTGAGCTTAGAAGTGACGCTAAAAGAAAAATTACTGAGAGCAACCAGAGACAGAGCTAAGTGGAAGCCCATGATCGCCTACGTCCCGAAGAGACAACCATACGAAGAAAAAGTTATTGGATGAAATAGACGGTAGATTTTATGCGAATAATACACGCACAACCACCTATCTATCTATCTATCTATCTATCTATCTATCTATCTATCTATCTATATATATATATATATATATATATATAATCAGCATGTGGTGTATATATAGAAGAATCCAAAGGAGTATCCTGTACATATAGTGGTAGGATAACTATCTAAGGGAGCTCTAACTATTAAATATTTGTGTAAACTCTTTTGCTTTGCACAATAAAGACGGAATCTGATGATGGTTCGCCTGAAATAGGCCACACGTCCGATTTAACATGAAATAACGTGTCTGCTTTAATTATTCTTACATATATATATATATATATATATATATATATATATATATATATATATATATATATATTCTATAAATACTTTCATGGCTTCCGCTCAGACGAGCTTAAGTCACTGGTGCTTCCTCAACAGGTGTTTACTCGTGCAACCAGACTGGCAACTGGGTCCCACCCATTCACAGTCAGGTTAGCCAAATGCAGACGACAATTCTACTCCTGCAGCTTCTTCTCTCGCACTTACCGCCTGTGGAACTCGTTCCCATATTCTTGCTTTACTGACGGCTACAATCTCAAGAAATTTAAATGCAATGTCAATACTCATCTATTAACCACTGGACTCTAGCTCTCTCCCCACCCCCATATATCTTTCCCTTTCTCTCCACATATGTATCTGTCATCGCACCTCTATTCTCAGCTTTCTATTGCTTCTTTCTAACTAGTAATCCCCCGCTCATCACTGGCATTTCTGCCTTGCTCGGGTGAAATGATTAACATATATATATATATATATATATATATATATATATATATATATATATATTTGCTCTGTAATATTTTATTACATGGAGCTCTCTTCCTGTATCATTTTTTAATATTAAAATAAAATTTTTAATATTAATTAGGATCGGGTTTTTGGAACTTATCTTCCTGCTTTTTTCCCTTGTATTGAAGTATCTGAATTAATATATATATATATATATATATATATATATATATATATATATATGAATTAAGAAATGAATTAAGTTCTTTTGGTGATTAGCATGTGTATACACTTCTTATATCCAACTCGTTAATATTTCCTTCTCTGCTTTCATGCGCTTATGGCTTAGAGGGTAGCAATTGCGACTGACAATAAATCGGTCGAGTTTCTATCCCGATCAGTAGCAAGTGTTTGTGTCTACCCGCACTGATGGGATGTAATACAGCGACTCAGGCTTGTATGCGGATGACTAATATATATATGCATACATACGTTTATAGTGTGCAATGTATAATACGTTTGGTCATTTATAATATGAATTTTTCTTAACACGTCACGTCAGATGTTTCAAGTTTGACTTCATTCATCGGTTGTTGCCATCTTGTTTTTTTTTAAGTATTATTTTTTCGTTCATAAATTTATTAAAAATTAATAATGCGTTTTTTATGGTTATTGCTTGTTGTATTTGTAGAAGCAAACCCTAAAGGCACGCGTAAGACAACTATTCATACAAATTTCTTCTGATATACACTTCGAAGCAATCTGCCAGATTATACCCACACTTTGAATACAATATCAACTCCACATACCATCAATCCAAGCTACGGCGTATTAACATCATAAGACTATGAAAATTTGCTCTCCAACATACCAGTCAGTGAGATAATTGACATGAAAATTTAAACATGAGGCCAGGATTGTTCAGCGAAATTTGTGCTAACGATTGAAAACAGACAGAGAATAAGGTTGGCAAAGTATGTTGTAATATTAACGCTGACTTAGTGTTATTCACAATTTAGAGACGTGGGAGTTTCCGTTTTTCTTATCATTGATATCATTCAATTCCATTTATTCTTTCGTTCGTTCCATTATTGCGTTACTTACTGAAATATTTCAATTTGTATTCACTACACATTCAGTCAATTTCCGTGGTTAACAATAACTGAGTAGTACTAATTATTTCTATACATGGCCATAGCCACGTAGTTTATATTAAGTGTTCATCTTAAAATTCTTTGAAGGTTATCAGTATAATAAAATTCCTAATAAAGTACAACGGGTGAAGTGTGGTGATAAGAGTAACAAAAATGAGGATAAGAATCGGCAATGTATACAACGTAAATAATGAAACGGTTCATACCAGAAAATTATATATATATATATATATAGATATCTGTTAATGTGCCATATTAATATTTGTTGTCATCGTTCAGTATATCGAACGTATCCAACGGCTGATTTGTTTGTATCTTAGTGTGTTTATAAAAAATGATGAGGTAGGAATAGAATTTAACAGACACTTATTAGAATTAGCTAATTTTTTTCTCCTTATAAATTTGGCAAAAATCATTTATTCCCTGCTGATAAATTTCCTTTGGTTTGATAGGAACTATCTTGGGTTGAATAGAATACAAAAGCTGGAATTCTTTTGTTAAACAATGTGATTAAAAGCGACTCTATAAAACCCATTAATTCGATTTAATAAAGAATTTCCTGGCAGTTAATATTAGAAGAAAAAAGATATTCAAATTAATGTAAAGACATTTCATTTACATTTGATCTTCATGCATATTTTTCTTTATAAATACTTTCCTCCGTTAAGCGTTTGGGAAATGCAGAAATATAAATTAATACAGTTTTGTTTTGTTGATTAATCCTCTGCAGTTTCCTGGCTAGTTGTTAATGTAGCACGTAAGAGTGAGCGATACACTTCCAGGCACCCAGCCTCAAGTCGAAAAACTTGTTGCGGTTAATTTTAGCCCTTGTAAACTTCATGTACCGTTCAGGCGCCTTATGTACCATCTCAATGTCGCTGTAGCACGATACGAAAATATATTCGTAACCCTGACTAAAACACCACCAAGTGCATCTCCAGTCCTTTTCCGCCAAAAGAAAGGCTCCTATGCCAAAGCGTAAAGTAGAGGCGACACTGGACAAACCTGATGAAGAGACCGAGACAGCGCAAAAGCGCGCGACAACTTTTCCTTCATCTAAACCATAGCAATAGGGGGGAGCGATACAGGAAGATGATCCATTTGTAGAAGTTGGGCTTGAATCCAGTGAAATGCAGGAGTGCAGTCCAAACTTGATGGTCGACCATGTCGAACACCTTGAAGTGATCCAGAGTAATCCGCACGGTTCGATCGTTGTCTTTTATAACTTTTAGGGTTGTGCGCTCTGAATTGCCCTGCAAACGACAATTACAACATAATCTCGACAACTGAATTCAAACGCTCCGTCAGGATCTTAAACCCAATCTTTACTCAGTGTTTAGTGGAGCTATAAGCTTGTAAATTTAAATCCCGCCTACTTTCCTTGTTTCTTTTTCAACAGGAACTCTGAAGTTCCGGTCGGGGACAAACCTCTGCAATAACCATTTGTTCAAGACGACATTGCAAATTAGCAAAAGATGTGTGACAGTCTCAAGTAAAATTCGTCAGGAAGACATTTTACTGCCGACCCTATTCAATGCCAAATGAACTTCGCCTTCTGTGATCTCACTTATATAGCTAGCGGCTTCAGTCGGTGAATGTAGAAGAAATTCAGCCAAGTAGTTGCCAAATTCTTTGTGACAGAGACCAGACTCCTTAGTAAACGGGCTCTGGAAATGCCGCCGAAACGCCTCAGTCATATTTTTGTTCGAGCACAAAATACGTCTCTTCGCGGGTATCAACTTTCCGAATGTAACGATCGGAACCCCAGCGGGTTTCTTCCTTGCGTAATTCTGCATCCATGTTCACGGCTTCGTTAGACTTTGTTTAACTTGTACCTAACTACCTGGCTCTGGGAAAGCTAAACCTATCTCTAAGTAATTTTTCACTTCCAGCCTCTGCCGGGAACAGACTATTCTTGAAATTTCTCACCTTTTTAAACTCATCTAGCACAGGTTGTTGACTAAAATCGGTAATGAAAAATACACAAACTATCCTTAGGTTGCTCCCATTACTTATCCCCAATAACTGCTTCCACTACTTTCCGCTGCACTGATCTAGGTAGTTGCTGTAAGTCCAGACCGTCCAGTAAAGACTAATTGAACTTCTAGTATCCAGCCATTCTAGGTCTAACACCTAACACCCTCCGTGCACAGACAAGTCTATGGTCCTAATAGCCCAAACAGTGAAAGGTGGGGTAATCTAGCAAATCTAGATCGACCATTTTCACTAACATTCTATCAAAGTTAGGGTCAGATTTAGGGCTAGGATTAGCTACCCGGATAGACGGCAGTTAACAACCCACATGTACAGCTCCCGCTTTGGGTTTTCAACCCAGAATCTATCAACGAAACCAAACTCGCCGATAAGATCAACCATTCTAGGTTAACTCTTGCTAATTCACCGGTACATATATTTTTTCAGATTCAGGATTGCATGCCAATACCTCGACGAATCCACCAGAACGGCCTCAACCGATGGAAAAAGAGACATACACCATCTGTTCGTTGCGCGCATAAACCACAACGATACGAAACCGACTGCTGTTCACAGCACTATCAGCCACGATGAAACATCTCGTATGTTGAATAGACAACAAAGTCGCTAGTCAGTAAACGAGCATCAACTTCGCAAACAAAATGAAGTCTCCTGAATTGCAACCAAACTTACGCCGATGAATAAGAGATCACGAAGCAAACGAGTTGTCTAAATCCGATCGCTCAAACCTCTTGCATTCAAAATAGCTATTTTGAGTGACATTTTAAATGTTTATCCCTTAGACGCAGAATGGACGGAAACGTGCTGGATACCAAAACACTGAGGAATTCTCCCAGGCTCCCCGTGCACAACTGCAGTGTATTTTTTTTCAATACTGCCGACGTCCGTCATAAATGTTAATATCAAGACCCAATATAATGAGGGTTAGAAAAGAATCGGGACAATATCTGCACATAGTTTCGCTCTTTTGCACAGTTATGACGATTCTATCTTTCCCATTTGAATATTTGAAAATAGTATTTTAGCGGCAGCAATGAATTAAGATACTTTCAACCTGCCGCCCGAATGCCGAATAAGGGTAATTACAACTGAAACGTCCTGAAAATTTCTGTGGTCCTCCATTGACTTCCCGTCAACAGTGGTTAATTTAAGTAATGGACTCAAGAGAACTTTCCTCTAAACGAAAAATTAATTCTCAAGGAACTGTTTTATGTGGTACATTCTCTCCCTTGGGAGTAGCTTTTTTCCTATTTGGGGGTAGAGCAGGGGTAGTAAGACCGGAGGCACGTTACCTTACACTGTCTGCTGTGTTCCAGTCTTGCTAGTGAAGCAGGGGGCGATTCGTTCCAGGCTTTGTCCAAGCTTTCTCCGACTCTGTTTCGTCCCACACGCTTTTATTTATTAGTATCGTTTTCTTTCCCTTTCTTCTTCCTATTTAAAATGAGGAGGACCAACTTGCAGTAAAAGTCCAGTTGCAGTAAATCAGCTTTCTCTTACAACTGCTGCTACTGCTACTGTTCGAGCTCCTACTCTTATTGACACTCATGTTGCTTCTTAAATTACTACGGCTGCTTTTGCTAGAGCTGTTGTAGCTGCTGTTTTTGGCCGGCTTCTTTGGTGATGCAACGTTCTCCTTTATGACAGTCCGCTAGTTAGGAGAGACGTAGTTTTGGAACCTGTCCTAACGACCTCCGTTTATTTACTGAGGCTGTTAAGGACCCTTCGAGGATATCTCATTACTCATTGCTTCGGTGATGTTGATGACTGATGTTGCGTTGTCGGCTTCTTTCTAGGACACGATTTTGAATGATATTCTTTGGCACAGCAGGGTTTGGGGCATTCGACAATAATGATTACAGCAAAATCGCCGGTGGTAATGCTCGCTTTGCATTTTGACATCTCCGAGTTGTCCATACTTGGCGAAAAATGCACTCAAGTTGTCCTCGGTGATGTACATGTGAACCTCATGTAAGCTAATCAAGGTCTTCGAGGTCCCTATATATTAAGTCTGTAACCTCACTCTTTTTGTTGTATGGATGCTTCCATCCAGAGACATTGTTGCTTTCTCTGTCGCCAGTAGAGTTCCGCACATGGCGTTAGTCTTATGGGCTAATATATTGGCCCCAATATTGAGGGTATTTAGGAGAATCAATTTCATCGACTTTATAACTGGTTTCAGCAGGAAGATTGCTCTTGTGTTAACTGTTCTGTTTCGAGGGCATTGGCAATTCCCTAAGATTATTTTTCATACTTTTTTTGGGGCAGTTGTAGTATTTTGGTCCTTTCGTTTTTGGTTTGTTATCCACTAAACATAAAACACGTCTTCATTAAATACGATGTAAAGTATTTCTGTAGCTCAATATATGAATTGTGGCTGCTTGAAGCATTAAACTTCGTCAAAAGTTCATTATTGCAATACTTGAGCAAGTAGAAATAATTCTACATTGTAGAAAATCAATCCTTTCCACAACACTGACAAAAAGTATAAAGATTTTATGGCTTCGTTTAACAGTGTATGGCATTTAGAAGATATTAAAAAAGAGGTTAAATTTAAAAAAGAAATCTACTAAAGAAATAAGAACCCGGATGAGAGGACCAAAATTATTTTTCTTTTCTCCTCCCTTCCCGCTCACACATATTTTTCCGCTTTTGCTTTACAAATTTACTTCCATTAAATTTACCATTGATACTATAAAAGTGTAAATAAAGTTATAGAAAACAACTAACAATTTCACTGCCCGAGGAAACATTCAGTTGTGGAAAGCGCGATAGCAGAACAGGTTAGTGTTTGTAATATTTTAAATATTAACTAGCTCGACGCTTTCAATATTTTAAACTGGGTGTTGAGCAAATTTTTAAAAAATACGACCCTCTCTTGGACAAGATAAATCATATCTGTAAAAACATTTTTATGCATAATAATCAGATTAACCTTCGTAATTTTGGTGTAGCTGGTGATCTATTTTATTCAGTTAGGCACTACCTACTTTGCCTACCTGTAGGGTGCATCTCAATACTCAGAGCCGAGAGTCTGTTCCATGCTTAAACGCATTTAAATTGCATTTAAGCATGAAACAGACTGTCGCTACAGGGTGTTGGCATGAACGTCCACTTTTATATTTAAATGCGCTCTGTACCTGATATGGAGCTCTTTTAACCATACATGTAGCATCATTTAAAACTAGATAACTATTAACAGGAAGAAAAGCGGCATAAAACATTCAAACTAATATACCTTCCATGGATACTAATACAATTAAAATTAATAATATATTATAAAAATACAATTCTAACGATTTATTTATACGTAATAAATCCTCCCCACCAACTGATGTATTACCTAAAACTAACATTATAAAACAACAAATTAAAACTACAGATCCTCAAGGTTATATACATGAAAAAACTTCAGCCGTTACTTAACAGAATCAGCTCGGAATATTGTAATGTTCTAAAATATTGATAAAAAAACCATATTTGTCATGCTATAATACGTGTTTGACAATGATATTTGTTGTATGAGGGAAATTGGTTTGAAAATTTTAAAAGTCACAGGTCAAACCGAAGGCTACTTAACAAACTGGTATAAATGAACGCCAGAAAAGTAAGTTAAAAGTATATAAAAAAACAACGAACCCCAATTAAAGCTAATATATATATAAAATTTCGGAGAGCTATAAGTTTCTTGAAGGGACAAGGTATGAAGAAGAAAAAGAGGTAATAAAAGTAATCAAAAATTTAAACAACGCCCGGAAGAAGCAGCGCATATATTTAAAATGTTATGAAGCTGCATAAGCAGAGAAAATGGAATGATACTATCAATGCTATAATAATGAAAATGAAAGGATACTATTACTATGATAATGAAAATGGAATGGTACTATCATTTTGCCTAGCATTACACTAATGCTAGGCAAAATAGCATTAATTTTGCTTCAGCAGAATCATATTTATTTGGGTTAAAATGCATTTGTATTCAGAATAAATCTTCTGGGCAAGGATAATTCATGAAGCAACAGTACAGATTGTTCCCTGTGATTTTATGAATTTTTAGTATGTTCATATACAAACTCAGATACACACAACATTACATTCATGTAATAAGTAAAAATCTTAAAGGGCGCCTGAAGTGTTAAACCCAAATATTCCATTAGGGTTATTGATACATATATTGTTGAACTACAAGTAGGGCTATAGACAAAAGGGAAGAATTTTGGTAAATGGCGAGTTTTATCAAGTGACAATTAATGCTAGTGATGTATTATAAAGAAAACAAATTATAGTAGTTCAAAAGGTCGTTAATCTACTACATTAAACTATTTGTAAAGCCTTTATCTTTAAAAGTGAAAGACGAGAGTATCATCAATACTTTCTACATTTTAAAATAATGAACTGACTAGGATTCTATTTTACATAAAAAAAACTTGTGTCCTTCAAATTGAAGAATAACATACACAGTTTCAAATAAATGTATTCTGATGAAAAATAAAATTATAACGAAACGAAGAATAACTTTACATATATATATATATATATATATATATATATATATATATAAATTGCATAGTTAACATATTGACAAAGTTCTGCCTAATAATTTCACTTGAAGTCTAGATGTTTGTGATATATTTATTTTAGCAGCATAAACTGTCTTTGACAGCATAATTTTACATGAATCACTAAGTGGGGTTAATTAAAGTTAAATCCTTGTCTATTATGTTGCAGTCTAAGTGCTATTATGTCTGTTAATAACTTTCTTAAATTTTTTTATGTCAAGATTCATTTGAATCAAAGAAGTTCGTTCAAATAGTCTTATTTTTTAGAATCTAAGGACGCTTTTTAAAATTACACAGAGCCATTATGTCTTTTTTACTCTTAAGGAAAATTGTTCGGTAGTGATACATTCCGTCGCTTATAATGTATATCAAAATACAGGATGAAGTCTAGCATTCTGTTTTTCAATGTTCACTTAAACGCAGAAAATAAACCTTATTTATTTGTTCCAGTATTAGTATCACTATATAAAGGACTCCTGAAGAAATCACAGTTCAAGAGAAAATCAATAAATTAATGTTCAAATTTAAATTGATATCATAGAACCTTAATTCCAAATAAATTAATATCAATTCTCAGATGACAACTCTTCTGGCCAAAAGATGTGGAGCGAGCATTTAATATATTCTGATTGTGAGGTCGTTAGATGATATTTTCTACAAAGTTTTATTAATATGAAGATTACCGAAATACAATCATTCTAATCATATCGTTTCTTTTTCAAAGCTAGGCTAAACTTAGTAAATATTTTAAAAAATGTGTATTAAACACCGTGGATTGAAATCAACAGACTCAACTAAAATGATTAATAAAAACGAGAGGAAGATACAAGTAGCATAAATAGAAATCGACTTGGTAATTGATTCAACTTATAATTCAATATTTCTAATGTTTTTTGAAAAATTACATAATACAAAGTTCAATATTGAAACATAATATGTTAGCAAAACTTGATGGCAAATAACATTTCACAAGAAAACTTTAAAATAACTGCAAATTGATGGCTGTTGCGTGATATCAAACATATTACTGTAAAATAGACAACTCCAAGATAAATTTAGAATGAAATAAAAATGTTCATTCAAGTAAAAAAAAAAAATAACAAACAAAGAAAAAAAACAATAAAAGTGGCCAGAGATATTCAATACAGTTGAAATATTTTGCCATGAAAGGCATCAAAAAATTCTGTGAATCAATAACAGTCAAATGGCAATTTGTGAATCTTTCTTCATTGAAAGTCACGTAATGCTAACATAGAGAATCTTACTTGCTATGAATATTAACTACGTGTCTTCATTAATGTTACTTTTTGATGTAATTAAAATATCTCTCCATCAGCAAAGAACATCTGTATATATATAAAAAAACCTTCCCATTAATGAGGCGTTCAACTTCTCCAAGTATTTCGTACATCATATTTAATGATGCGGTAAATGTGCAATAAGATAGTATGCCATGTTGCAATGATTATTAAGCTCGTGATATGAATTTGATTTTTAACATACTAGTAACTATGATTAATTCTGAGAGATTTGTAAACATAGGAAATATATATCGTCTTTATAACAAATATTTTACAATTATTTAGGAAAATCAACTCCTAATAGCAGAAGTGTTTTCTTATGTCTTGAACCAGTAAACACACATACAAAACACGCCTGTGCAAAGACATTCACAAATACACGTGTGATCATTTCCGAATAAATATAAGTGAATATGTGGGTATGTGTACGTTTGCGTGGTTCCTATATTTGTGTGAATTTTCTGTCTCTGTTTGTAAGTGAAAGTGGAGACGTTAAGATTTGCAAGGAAAATAATCGATATTCTTGTGAGATGTGTCTTCCGCATCGAGGCTTGTATAGACTGTTGCACAGAAAAACGAAGAGTCTTATATATCATCGATATCGATTTCTCACTCAAAGTAGTTAATATATTATTACAGATACCTTGAATTAAATAAAGTGTAGATTAAATACTTGATAGTTTCTCTCTTACCGATATGAATAATTTGAAATCTAGAATTAATGCCGTTCTCAACTTTAGCGATGCTCTATTTGGTCATTCTACTGCGTAGACTTATGCTTATGAGGTTAAATCAATCCCAATGAAATAATGAAGTAAATTCCCTTACTGCTTTGCGATATTTCTGCGACATTTTTCCATAAAATGCTATAGGCATTAAAACAAAATTCTGTTTTCAGAAATAATTTATAAAGTTAAAGTTTTATGTTATATATAGAAACTATTTGGTAAAACACCAAGACATTTTATAAACCAATAATTATGAAATGGATTTAGATTTTTCAAATAAATGATAACTTATTAAAAATACGTTTTCAAGTTATATTTTTTTTCCAAAATAAAAAAATATTTAATAAATTTTAGGTTTGGCCTGAGAGTAATGAATATCGACACGGAATGAATAATATACATGGTAAGACTTGCGATAGCAACACTAGACTATTTTAAGAAAAATATTGACGGTCTTGAAGAAACTGTCATTCAAGCAGTTTGATATATTTTTAATTCTACAGTGATCTCATGAGGTCAAGGTAATGAAATACTGAAACTAGTTTTGGAGACAGATGAGTAATATAAAACGGACCATTGTCTAAACACTTCATAAATAAATAAAAGTGTCCATGGAATTTGGACTGGAATAATCTCATTAAAAGGATTAGGCCGCATGTTCTGGAACTCAAAGTTTTGTTTCTACATTTTCTTTATCAACAACGTCATCATTAAATGTATAAAAATTGAGAGGAAACGTTCGTCGATCCTTCGATTTGACACTATTGACACACGGTCAGTAATTTAGCGTAGGATAAGGTGACAAAACATTGTCGCGAGCTGTGAATATTTATTATAAATTATATTTTAGAACATGTTCAAATTTTTTTTATAAATATCCACTACAAATTGTACATTTTGTTTCGACATGAGACTTACATTGTCTCATCAGGTGGTGTGGAAAGGAATGGAAGGACTATTTTCTGATATTTGGCAAGTTGTGTGTAAGATGTTGGTAGGGGTTAGCGATAAGGGAATAAGTCTTGTAAATTTTTGGTTAGAATTTTCAAAAGTGGAGTGGGTAGGGAATATAGTTGATTAATGAAAGTGTCGGTAATTTTATAGACAGATTTAACATTAGAAAATGATGTATATGATTTTATGGTCGCCTCGCTAGACTTTATTCTTTGGGTTTATTAGAGGGGGAGAGTAAGGAGGTGTAAAGGTTGAGAAGGGATGGGGTTGAACCTATCCTTTATGCTTATTTGTACAACTATAGAATATTTTTGTATTTAAGCACAGTTTTTATAATTAATATCATTTTGTATCTTAAACCATAATTTTGAAATTATGAAATCACTTTTTCTATAAATCTTTGAATTAGATTATAATTTGTGGTGTGTAATAGGTCAAATTTGAAGTAAGAGTGTTGTTAGTACTATAAAGATTTATCGTCTTTAGGGGATCCTAGTTATGGCTTTTGCAGTATTTTTTGCATGATTGTAAGGTTAGTTCTTTAATGTGTTTGAAGTTTACTGCGGTTTCATGCCTCTGGTTTAAGAGTTTGTTGCTATTCATGTATTTAATGAATTCAAATTTTTTCTTGAAGACAAAGGAAAGATGGTTCCTTTATTGATTTAACTGTTCTTGATTGTTTGAGGATTTTCCATTTAACAAATTTCTAAAAACTTGGACACACTGGTCAGGAGCATAAACGAATCGAATAAGGTTTTTGTCAAATTGGATAAAACCTAGAATTTCTATGAGATGGACCCCAAAGAGTACAGAGAAAAGAGGCTTTCCATTCCTTTCCACACCATCTGATAAGACACTGTAAATCCAATGTCGAAACAAAATGTACAATTTTTAGTGGATTTCTGTAAAGAAAATTGTACATGTTCTAATATATATATATATATATATATATATATATATATATATATATATATATATATATGAAAGTAAATGGTGGAAACGATTCATTCTTGGGAATGTGATATATAAGTGATGTGTGGGATGGGAATTTAGTATGTCTGAAGTATTTGTAGACTGTAACTCGCTTAACGACATCTTCCCTTTATGCCTGAGTGAAAAACTGCACATTCTAGTGTACCCCAACAATGGCGAACTATTAAACCGTAGTGATGAATTAGCAGTGTTATGTAAACATCGAAAATATGTTTGTTAAAATTTAATTAACCAAAAGGATTTGTCAAAACTCGTGCTCTAATTAAAAATCAACTTACAGTTAAAATTATTTACCAATTTGAAGTATCATGTGGCCCCACTAAATACGTCATTCACATAAAATAATCCTCTCCAAAAGCTAATTAACATACAGGTTTAATCCACAAAATAAAAACGAATATTTTATTAATAAAATAAAATAAACAGATACAACACAAAAGAGTTACCCTATTTCATCCACCAATAGATAGTAGTAAAATAAATAAGTGTTTACCCTTTTTTAAAAAACCTAACATCCTTATATAAGAATTACCTTGACAAAACTAAAAAGTGACTTGTCCAAAACTAAACTACCCCATCCCCTCTCCTAACCCAAAGCTGTATCTCTATGGTTACAAAATAAATACCCATCCAACACATCACTTACATATCACATTCCTAAGAATAAATCGTTTCCAGCATTTATTTTCATTTCCACTAATCACCAGATGAAGGGCACTTGTGCTCTGAAACACGAGAATTTTTGTGTAGTGATACTATGCTTTTATAAACCATTGTAACATCCATTACAATATAAAGCTCTACTTTATATCGAACACTCTTTATAAAAGTAAATGCTTGAACAGTGGGTTTAAAATCTACGTGTTCTATCACTTTCTTGCAATATATATATATAAGAATAAAGAAATAGGGTTGTTCCAACGAAAGAATAAAAATGTGTGAGAAGCCGTGAACGTTTTCTTTAAAGTGTATATTTATTGTTTTTGTTATTATACATGTTATGATAATGGTATTTGTGACGCTACACGTGTTTCGAGTCTAAAATTGACTCTCTTCAGACGAATGAATTTGTGGCTTTACTTATTGAGTTCGTTTTGTTTCTGAAGTCCAACTTGTTGCTTTATAAATAAGTAAGTAGAAAAATAAGAAAATAAATAAAATCAGTAAAATAAAATAAAATAAGATAAAATAAAATAAACCAAATATTGGCACCTTGAATGGTCTGTGTTTTTTTCACATCAGCACGTGTATAAATAGCTAAACAGATAAATAAATAAACAGATGAATGAATCAAGTGATTACCCTAATTTGAAGTGATTTTGGTCTGGGGTTACCTTTTTAGTATGTTAAAATTATCTTCTAGTACCCTTTGCTTATTTATCATCGGTCAGTTGACTGTTCTTTATTGCTTTGACGGTGTTTGGAATGTGGGGTTTGTGTGTGTGTGTGTGTGTGTGTGTGTGTGTGTGTGTGTGTGTGTGTGTGTGTGTGTGTGTGTGTGTGTGTGTGTGTGTGTGTGTGTGTGTGAGCGTTTTTTTATTTCGTCTGTATGTTTTAGAATTGTTTTTTATGGTTCATCGGGTTCTTTTTTATTGTTTGGAGTTATCTTTTGAATTTGGTGTGTGTGTGTCTGTATGTTTTTCGGTGTGTGTGTGTTTTTCATGTTGTTTTGTTGAGCGAAGGCTTGTATTTTTTTATGAATCCTTTTTCCTCCATTATTAATATTTCATAATCGGTGTTTTGATATATAGGTATAACTTTGAATTTGCCATCACTACATTCATGTACATGTTGGGAAACATAATTTCCTGTTATGTGATAATTTTATTCTGCTTCTATGAAGTGAGATTCCATTGTTCAAGCATTGTCACATTTTAGAGCGTAAACTACATTTTTCGTGTTGTCGCTCAGATCCGATTTTTTTTCGAATGTAGTTGCGTTTTCGAACTGGAGGTATTTTCCTTCTATTATTATGTTGCATATTCCACATCTTTTTTTGTTGAATTTTGTGACCCCCTGTGTTGTATGTTCTCCTTCGAATTTCGATGAGGTTAGGATGTCTTTTAAATATTTTGGCTCGCGTTTGCTGTTAATTATTTTGGTTGTCATTAAGATTTCTTTTATTTTTTTCATTATTGTTGAGTAATTCCATGTGGGCTTTCATCTTTGTGAATAATTTTTTAAATTTTCGTTCGAATGATTTAAGATCTTTTTATAGGTCTGTAATGTTCTTTTTCTGAGTGGGGCAGAATTTTATACCTAATTTTAGAATGTTTATTTCTTCTTCTTTTAAAGGGTATGAAGAAAGATTGATGAGAATGGGTTTTGTAAATTTTAGATTTTTTAAATTGGTCTTTTCCTTCTGATTGGATATCCTAAAAATGTTTATTAATTGGTGAGGTATCTCTATTCATTTCGTGGCGTTAGGTGATTGGTTTGAAGAATGTGGTGTTTGTATGTCTGGGTGATCTTTGGTGGGTGAGTGTTTTTCGTTACAGTGATTTGTTGTAGTAGTTGTAGCATTGTACATTCTGTGTTTTGGGGAATGTTTTGTAGTTTTGTCTGTTTGTGTTATGATATATATATATATAGTGTTGTGTTGAGTTATGATAATATTTGGTACCGAGATTGTTGTCTTTCTACTAGTTTGAATGGTAAAAAAACGTATTCTGGATGACATGTTTTTTTATTGTGAGGTGCTCAATACCGAGGTGAAGATAGAGCTTTGATAATTTTAGTGTGAAGAAGTTGTTACTTTAAACGAGCAAGTTCATTTCGACTTTTAAATTTGTGAGGACACCGTTATGATGTCCTTACTCTTCGAGGGGGGGTTGACCCCCCACCCAAATCTGTTAAATTAATAACCCATGTTATTTAAAATATGTAACACATAAATTAATACCAAAATAAAGTAATTTGAATATTAATTTGCATAAAATTCTTAAAGAACAGCTTTTACTCCTTTTCGTTTATTCCACATTATATTATGACAGCCAGTAACTTCCATAACTTTTATAAACTTTTCAGCTAACTTGGTAAATATTTATGAGAGTTTCTTAATTTAAAAATATATGCACTCGTCTATAAATACTTGTTACAAAATAAAATTCTTAAATTTACCATGATAATGTCTCTCAGAGGATGAAACGCGTCGAATAAGATGAGTTTTTGTTTTGTCTTTATTCATATTGTCCTTTAAATTCTGTCTAAAATTTTACACACAAACACACACACATAGAAATACGTATATCTTCAAAAATATAGGCATTTAATATAGACATGAACATCACCAAATAGAAGTTTGTTTCTCCCACAGCACATTCAATCCTAGAAAGACCACATATCAGCAATACAGACACATCTTCCAATCACTCACAAAAAACAATCATTGTAGATGAACCAATCACTGTAATGTAGGTCATCTGGCAATTTGTATTGTAAAGCAATCTTTAACGAAACCAAAAATGTATGTAAAGTATAATGGACTGCCGGTAACCCTCAAATACACACCACAAAAAAATCCAACATAAGGAAAAACATTAAAATGTTTAACCTGTTGCACAAAAAACCTAACAAAATGGTAGGAAAATATTTATTCAGCTCATTTACAAGCATGAAACACTTAAAACTTATGCAAAAAGAAAATAATAATCAGCTATTGTTTCCTTGCAAAGAGAACAATGAAAACACATAAGAGAATAATAATAAACCGATCACACACATCAACGAAACCTTCACTTCAAAATAAAGCGTGAATATTCTCTAAAATGCAATTGTCTGCAAAAAAGAAAATGTAATATAAAAAACACTGTAAAAACGAAAATAGCGATAAAAGATAAGAGTGAGTAATTGACCTGGAAACAAAGAAATTCCGCACACAAATGTAAATACGCTAACAGCACACCACTCCTTATTCATATGTGAGAACTTAAAATAAAATGCCGAAATACAGCAAACAGATCATGGTAAAATTTGAAAGACAGCAACAGTCTACGACAATAACGCTAAAATATGTAAACATTGTATAGAGAATGAAGCAGATATAATCACCTCTCCAGGCCAACACAATCTATTAAATAAAAATTCGGAACTTATTTATGTATTATTTATACGTTGATAACTTAATATATTTATTCAAAACAAATAAATTAGATTATTTCCCTAGATATTAATACAGAAAATAATAAACGAATAAAAATTTACACACAATTATATTAGTGCAATAATAATAGTAATAATAATAATAATAATAATAATAATAATAATAATAATAATAATAATAATAATAATAAGACGACTGATTATAATAATAATTAGTACATCTCTTGAACAGCTGAAGGAATGTAGCTCTTGAACAGATGAAACAACGTTGTCAAGACAAACCTCTGCATGACCATAGGGCCATAGCAACATACCACGACTTCATTATGTCTTTCCGTAGACTTGGTAGGTAGTGTGACCATAGCAGAAATCGAATTATGATGAAATATGACATAATTATCACCAAATAATTAATGAATAAATACAGAATACACTGAAGTAATTAATAATAAATTAACGTGTTTCAGAAGTTAACAAACGACCTTATACCATAGCTAAAACAATGTTTCCCGGTACATAATTAATTCTAATCAATATTTGTTACAATAATTTGAAATAACCGGTGACAGAATAACAATAAACGGAAATAACTAATTTTGTTACCCAGTCTAAATGACTAATACGTAAAAGCAGTCGACCTGCTACCGAATGCACATGTTCTGAAGTTTTCGTCTAAGCGGGAAAATGTCACTTTTCAGTATTGAACTCTCTCTATATTTGATCTAACTTTTCTGTGCAATCATTTAAATAATTATAGAGTTTATTGTAAAAATGTCAATTATGTTTTTGGCGTTAGTAGATTGCAAATATCATGTAATGTTAGTTCTACTTCAGGTTTTATCTTATCATCCTTTTTTCTTTAATGCATTTCGTTTGTTTGTTTTTCAAGGAGATTGTCTGATCTCGTTTTGAACTTTATTCTCAGCTTTCATTTTTAAAATTTATTTATTCAGTTTAGATCTGAGCAACATATTTAGAATGTAAACATTTTTTGTTGACAAGAAGATTTTCAGACTCTAAGCATTTATGCATTTATAGATCATAGTGATCGTCACGGCAAAATAAAAGAAAAACAATAATACACTTAATTTTGTCTATATTCATTTTGCTTACTCTTTTATCAATCGTGATTTTGATAGTTATTAAAAATATCAAATTCATATTAAAAATATCAATATTTAACATAAAATTTAACTACTCGTCACCTTTATTTCTTAAAGAATTTAAAGAAAATATGTTTATGACCTCGTAATTGTTTTGTATTGGATCCATGCCGAGTCGGTTGCAAAAGTTTATAATTCCTTACAACTCAAAAAATAAAAAAAACATTCACACATATGTTTGATGTGGTAAACGTTTTGCTTTAAACAGCAACTGGCATGAGAAAAACATGCCTTACAACATCGACGTCATTCATTAGGAAAATAGTCGATTTTTTAATGATCATTCTTACGTAACTGTATAATATTAAGAGAAACTTGCCTGTTTCTTCAAGATAGTACATATTTTTGCTAACAACAAAAAATATAAATATGTCTTATAAATATTTACATTTATTAAAAATAAATTAAAAAGACAAAGAGAAAAGGTTAAACTACTTCTGTAGGAAACAGCGTTATGCTGCCAAAATTGCAAAAGTGACAAGTTTTAGTGGAAATATTCTAATTTACAGGGGAATAAAATAAATAACACGTCAATAAGCAATCCAAATGTTACTGTAATAATTTCCTAAAAAATCTAAATCAAATAATCTTAAATCTACAGTTTCTATAATTATCAATCGTTGCTCATCTCTATTTAAAGACTTTGACATATCTTCATTTTTATTACTACTACTACTACTACTAGTAATAAAGATAATAATACTAATAACAACAACAACAACAACAATAATAATAATAATAATAACAATAATAATAATAATAAACAAACACTGGTATGAACATCACCCAGCACCGGTTACAGAAATAGAAGATGTAACCATTCTATGGGATTACACCATCTACACAGACAGAAAAATTGAAGCAAACAGGCCAGACATTATTGTTAAAAACCAGAAGGAGAAAACTTGTCTATTAATTGATATGGCTTGCCCAGCGGATTGTAACATAGCAATCAAGGAATTTGAAAAACTGTCAAAATATAAAGACCTGGAAATTGAAATAGAAAAAATGTGGAAATTGAAAACAAGAGTTGTGCCAGTGATAGTAGGTGCACTTGGAATGATAAAAAATGGAACAAAACAACACATTGAAAGAATCCCTGGAAACCCAAGCTTAAGAGATATACAAAAAATTGTCTTATTAAGTACAGCCCACACACTAAGGAAAACTTTATCTATGTAATGCTGGGGATGATAGGGAAGATAGAAAAACATGAAATGTAGCCATAACAACACGCCACTACCTGCCTTAGGTCTCCCCGCAGACTTGGTTGGTAGTGAGACCAAAGCAGAAATCGAAATATGATGAAAAATGACATGATAATAATAATAAATCAAAGCATAATAGAAATTATTATGATTGCTAAATTTTGAAGTATGGATTAGAGCAAATATCGGTTGAGACATCTTTGAACAACTCGAAAAAAAACAACACACAAATAATCCAAAGTTGCAAAGATGTTGAAAAAGCTGAACTATAGAATATTTCACACCCCATGTAAGGCATTAATTTCACTTCCCAAGTAAGTAATAATTTCAGCATGACGGCTTCTATGTAGCGGAATAGGTAAATAATTACTGTAAATGTTTTGACACAGCATAAGAAATGGCCGTGATATAATCTGTAGAAAAATCCTTACAGTCAGACTTTCGCGTTAAATGCTATGTTAAATTCCTCTAGCATAAGAATTTTGGATTTAAGATAATTTCGGCATGCAAATTCAATGAGAGAACCTCTGACAAAACGTTAATTATAAGATTCCTTCTTCAATTATACTATTTATATTATTCGGACCGTTGTCCTCATCTTTACTGCCATGTTTACGGCGTTTTGGCCGTTTTACGCTCAGGCCATCTTCAGGTGCAAGGAATTTTAACAGAACACTTTATTAAGATTACTGGGGTATATCAATCTCATTCCATGTGCAATACCAAAACTAGTAACCATGGAGTTAACTTTAAGTTAACTCCCTAAGTTATTTATTGAACTCAAAACATTTTGGGTCAAGTCACTGGAACTAAACAACGTCTATATACACTGAGCCATGTGTCCTTGAACACAACAGTATGTGCATTTTTGGGACTTGTAATCCTAATGTTTTAGTAACCATTTTTTACGAGATTTCCTACTGCAATCTTTGACAATAATTATTTTCTCTAGTACTCCGTATTACTTGTTCCAATATAGTATTAATTTCTATGGTAAGTCGGCTTAGGAGATTTTTGTAGCCACGCATATATAAGTAGTTTCCAGTGGTGTTTCTATCTATTATTTCAACTTCATTCCATAGGAAGCGGTGATCCCCTTTCCCCCTCCATATGTGGTCACTACGCTTGATATTTCGATATCCCCTCATGTTACCACCTTGAAATTTTTCTTATAGCCTTACCCGAAGAAGGCGGCCCGATTCTCCTTTATATCTTTTTCCACAGCTTAGTCATGTTCTCCTCTTTTGGGTGTCTTACTCGGGAGAGGTACTTGCGAAGTATAGAACCACTTGTGAAGGTCGTCTTGATATTAAATGGACTGCCTATTCTTTGTTTTTTCCCCAATAACCTCTTCACATAGAGTAGACAGACTATGCACCCTCCCTTACACGTTTATTGGATCTGGATAGTTGTTACGTTGTAGTGTACTACATATAGTGACCAGTTCCTGTTCATAGGTCTCTGGGTCACCGCTTACGACTTTTGCTTGATTTTGCAGGTAGCGATCGACCCCTTTCTTTACATTTTATGGGTGGTGAGAGTTGAAGTTAAGGCATTTTCCGATGAATGTTTGCTTGAGGTATACGGATGTTTTGAGATATTTTTACAGCAACGAATGCTAGTTTATTGTCTCCTCAAAGACACATGGCCCAGTGGATACAGGCGTTGGTTAGTTCCAGTGATTTGACTCAAACAATTGTACGTTCAATACCAGGCTACAGAAGTGGTGAACAAATAACTTAGAGAATTCAGTTAAAGGGATGTAACTACATGGCTAGCAGAAGTAGCATCACGCATGGAATGAGAACGATATACCCCAGTGAACCTAATAAAGGGTTCGGTTCGAAAATATTAGCACCTGAAGAAGGCTGGAGAACACAAAGGTCGAAATGTCGTAGACATGGCAGTAAAGATGAGGACAATAGTCCGAACAATGTAAATAGTGGCGATTTTATGCAAAATGATCCGTAACCTTTAATTATAATCAGAGTTTATAATGTTTTGCTTTCCTAAACAAAGTTTGAAATCATTTTATTGAGGAACAAATCTAAAAATAATTAATCATTATTTTATCGGATGTAAATAGTGTAATTTTGGTGTTAGAATAATAATATGACAGAAAATGACGAGTAAAAGATACATTATTCTTGAGTTGTTCCATTTCAGAAATGTCGACATCTTAATTTAGTTGGCAAAGCATTGGTTGTTCCATTGAATCTGGAAAGTTGTTGTTACTGATGGTTTTGAAGTTTTTTACTAAAAGTGACTAAGCCAAAATAGCCATCATACTGGCTCCCAAAAGAGTAAATTTACACTACATCTCACAGTGTTAACCACTTCATATTTGTCGATATATTAAAGTAAATATTTATTTTAATATAACATTATACTTGTTGAGTAATAGAAAAATATACGTATTTCTGAGATGAGATATTGTAATTTTTTATATTTACATTTATTGTTGTCCTCATCTTTGTTTTCATATTGTACACTCTGGAACTTTGAACTGAACCCTTTATTACGGTCCATGGAGTACATTGTTCTCGTTTTATGATTCATGCCACTTCCGGGTGTCTCAGTTACTTCTATTTAACTCAACTCTGTGAATATTTTGTCCCCTGCTGTCGCCAGGTATTGAATTTTTATAACTTATAAACTTAATGTCTCAGTAATCATTTTTTTTTTACAAGAGCTCATATTAGGAATACTAATGAATAAAGCGTTATTTAGATCCAGTGACTACAATAATTAAGATATCTGGAATTGACACATGGAATGAGAAAAATCTACCCCAGGGATCGAAAAAAATTCAAATCACTTGAAGAAGGCCATAAATTCAAATCAATTGAAGAAGGTCAGAGCATGCCATAGCATAGTGAATATGGCAACAAAAATGAGAACAACAGTCTAGACGATATAAATAATGTAGAAGAGAAATGTAAGTGCATAATTAGGAAAGATCTGGTTGTTTCAACATAGACGTAACCAAGCAATAGTTGTTTTAAAGAAATTTCTTGAAATCCAAAACCTCAGAGTATTTGCAAGATTAGAGTTTTGAAATTGATCGTAAATCTAATTTGAAGCATAAAGAGAAGTATTTAATATCAGAGCTTGCAAATCTACACTTTTCAATATAGCTCAGTTGGCATCACCAAATAGTAAGGAGGTTTATTAAACATTTTATGATAAATAAGATGAAAGTCTAACAGACAGATTGAAGGACGTATCTCATTAATATGTATATACAAAGAGATATTATACAAAATTCGTCATTTTCAAGCTATGCAGATGTGGGTGGTTTATAAATGAGGAAGTACAAAAATATATATATAACATGACACAATGTGTAGTAAATCATGTGAAGCCAATTACAGGATTTCTTTAAAAAGGCATTCATGAGAAGAAGCGAAAAGAAAATGACAACAGACTGGATTGAAACCAATTTCTTTACCATTCTTAGCACCATGGAATCCCATTCTGGATTATTACTGGTTGACAACGCCTTCAGCAACTAATATTTCAACATGAGGGAATGCTGTAAAACGTTTTTAATTTATTCCGTTATTTAATTAATTTATGCTTTATTATTAAACAACATATTTATTTATCTATAACTACCGGCCTGAATATTCGAGAAATCTTGTTAGAAAAACATGCGTCCTCCATCAGGATTCAAATATGTGCCCCCTAGGTGAAAACATTCTTATATCTGACGTGCCTTAGACCGCAGAAACTCTTGACAAAAAAAAAAAAACGATAGGAGGTTTGAACAAATATTTCTCCCAATTCTCAAAATATACATATCTACTCTTTTCCGTATCTTAACCTAAAGAGAACAATTGAGGGTGGGGAATCGATTAAATCTAATATATTTTTATATATCTGTTTAAACGTTATTTTACATCCTTTTAGACGGTTTTCCCTAGTGAACGTAGGTTTGAATCCTGCTGAAGAACTCATATTGTTTAAAAAGATTTCTCGAGTACTCAAGCCGGTAGATACATATACTGTATAATAATAAAAAATGATCATCTACTAAAATATGAGTATCCATAAAAAACAACGTTTAAACAAAACATTAAAAATATGACAGACTTAATCCATTTTCTTTATTTACATTATAGTAAATGCAATGTAAATCGTTACCAATTGTCTTCCTGATTAATTGTTTATTGTTCTTTTTTCTCAATAGTATTTCTGTTTTCTAATTTATTCACACCCAGTATTCCCTTGTGTCTTAGAGTCGTTACTGCTTTACATGGGGTGAATTACCAAAGCAACATAATATATTTGAATTTCGTTAACATGTGAGTGTTTCTAGATGGACATTCTAACTGCATATCTGTGTATTAACACCTGCTTGTACATATGGCTGAATGATTTTGCTATCATTTAGAAACCAACTTCCATTAGTGAAATGTATTAGTCATACGATAAAACACAACATCGCATTTAAACAGCTACAAAAAAACGTTTACTTTCAAATGTTCATCCTTGCTGCTATCCTCTTCCTTTGCTTCACCGAGATGGAAGCACGATCTTAATTCGAAGTGGTACAGCCAAACGCTTTTAACTTCCATTATCCTATAAAGTGAAAGGCTTTCAAGGCGGTACTTTGCTACTGAATATACAAAGGCATCTATCATTTTACAAACTGGCAAATGATCTCCACCTTTTTAGCTCAAATCTACAAGCAATCCACCCACTACTATTGAAGTCACACCGACGTATTTTAATCAAGCCGGAGTCACAATGAAAAGGTGATTGGCATCATGATTCATTGATGGACTCCACTACCACATTGAAAAAGAGACGTAAATTTTGGCAAAAAAGAAACTATTGAAGGAATTTTACGTTGATGGAAAAGCTTTTTTTATTATTTCCACTCAAATATTTGAGACACTCAAACTGAAATTTAATGAATTAGATAAAAATTAGCATAAAATAGTTTAAGAGCTTGACGTGTTTTAATCGAATATCTTTAATAATTTTTTATTTATGAATGAATTATTTAAATTTAATGCAGATATCCTACATTTTATATTAAGATCAGCCGCTTCAATGTCAATTCTTCAAAACATACTGCATCTTGAGCCCATTTATATTACTTACTGCTGTCTAGTAAATTAAACTTTGAAAAATAAATACATTTTCAAATATTACTCATAGACTTTGACATATTGATGAACGTCAGAACTAAATGCTCGGATTCTGAAAGTTCTTTCCGAAGGCATGCAGCAATATGTTTGCATTTCTAACGGAAGCAAAAAGGATTACTTGAACGGATGCATGACTGTCTATGAAGTGCATATCCCCCGTTTTTTATATTTTTATTTCATTTTAGCCACCTTAAAATCTAATATACAAGTGAACTTTCTTCACAGAATTTAAGTTCATATTAAATCCATATAAGCCAAAGATTCTACTTCGTTTTATTTACGCACAATTCAAATTCTTAGCTTAAAATTAACAAATCACAGAAATGCACTATAGTGTCTATATGATGCCCAACTACATGAAAATTATACAGAAGATGTAAAAGAGAAACTTGATGTCTATTACAATATTTAAGCTTCGCTGTCCTCAAATTTTATTTCTCAGAATTAAGAGACTATGTTTTATTGCTTCAGAATTAAAAAAGTATGATTCATTGCATCAAAATTGATTATTTTTATCTTGGGCACTTTATCTCAGATACGCCTGTATTTTTTAATATACATAACAGGGAAAATAATAGAGGAACATATTTTGGTATGTTTTCATCTTCAGAAAGAAAATAGATTCAAAACTTGTCTGCTTACAATTGATTCTGGAAAAAAGAAGAAAATATGTTTATAGCCACTATCTGGATTCATTATTTGCCAAAAAACGACTTTGTCATAATCGATAGTCACCTGGGTTTTTAGTTTATTTTGATTTCAGTATTTTTCTTTTTGACATTCTTCTTCCAGGCCATTTAAATCTATATACGTCAAGGAAAAAGGATTAAATACGCATATGTGAATAGACATGGATAATATTAGTTTGTACTGATGGTTGGTATGTGGAATCTCTTTTGCAATCATACCGAACGTTTCTACACTTAGAATCAATGTTTCTAAGCCGGAGTAAAATCACTTTATTTAAATACCAGTCCCATGAGTATTATTCCTTAAGCATTGATTACTTAACAAATAAAATATCATTCCCGCAATAACTCTCGATAAAACAACTGGAAATAAAATAGAGAAAAGAGAATAAGAGATAATGTATGTGTATGAGATAGAGATGGAGAGGGGGAGTAAACATAGAAAGTGATGAATAGAAATTGAAATACGCTGAAAAAGAAAAGAAAAACTAAAAAAAAAAAGAACGAAAAATGAAAAAACGACGCAATCGCGATTGAATACGAATATTAATGGTAAAATATCAGTTAAATTATGTACCCTACCGGCCATAATTTTGAGGCCAACACAGTTTTTTAAAAGAAATGATGTATTTCATACTATTCTTAGTATTTATTGCCAAGTGAATCATTCTAAATGAAAATAGAATGGATCTTTTGTTATTATAACTTTTACAAAAATGTACAAGGCAAATAGCGACAATTTAGACATCGCACCCTGTAGATTTGCTATTTTATATCTATATATACACTGCCGGCCATAATTATTAGAACAGCCCAGTCTTTGAAAAGAAATGATGGATTTCATACTATTTTTAGTATTTATTGCTAAGTGGATAATTCTAAATGAAAATAGAATGGTTCTTTTGTTATTATTTGTTATTATTTCTTTGCAAAATCTTACAAGGAAACCAGGAGGTCTTTACTTCGGCCAGTTCTGCAGGTGGGACGTGCAAGAAAGAAGCCGATGAAGTAGAAGTGGCGGCTGCATTTGGAAGATTTTAATCTAAAAGGGTGGGACCTTGTAGCCAGTCTGGTTGCTCAACTAATCACTTGTGGAGGGGGCGTCAATGAGCTAAGCTCGTCGGAGCAGAAGTAATGAAAGTATTTGTAGAGGCGACACATCCCACCGGTGAGAAGGTTGATAAAAATATTACAGATTCTCATTTGCAGCTTCTCGAGAACTCTGAGATGAACAGCAATGGGGGCGACCATATATGACAACAGTATTCTATGCAGGGGCGGATGGCTGATTTGTATATGTTCAAAAAGGGCTCAAGCAGAAAAAAAAATCCTGGCCTGACACAGTGACCCAAAATTCTTATCAGTGGATTTAGCTATAAATTCAATGTAATGCTTCCACTTGAGGTCGGAAGAGAAGTTGAGGCCGAGGAGGCACACTTATTTTCGGGAGTTCTTAATAATTTATATCAATTTTTTCTGTCGAAAAAAAGGTACTTTTAATGAATTTATCAGAACCTCTTTCCATATACTTGATTTTATGACGGCTACAACCTCCAGGAATTTGAATGCAATGTCAATTCCCATCTCTTATCCACTTGACTCCAGTCCTTTCTACATCACCCCGTAAATCTTGTTGTTTTCCTTTCTCTGTACCTTCTCAACTGTATTCACACCTGTTCCCATACTTCTCTTGCCCTTCCTCCGACACACCCTGTAACTAGTTCGTCTTTCTCTTCAGTCTCCTTCTGACTATATCTTTACTCTTATGTAGCACCCTGTGCATCAGCTTGGGGTGAAACGTTAAAAAAGGCAAAAAAAAAAAAAAAGAAGTAAAATAACATTGTCGAACTGCAACCGAAACCCGCTTAACTAATCTATCATTAACAGAACCCAGCCAAGGAAGGCGCAGGTTTACGGGCGGGATATCTTGGTACTGTTGTTGGTTTAATGCTACTGAATTCCAATACTTTATTCCTAATCACCGACTGGAAACTATTCAGTGAACAGGCATTATTACAGAGAGTCGTAATAATAAACCTGAGTTGATCATCCAACTTAGTTTTAGCGCATTTCATCAAGGCCCTGTGAGTAGGGCTCTTGTTTAAATTAATTTTACGGTTTTGGGGACAAAAAGAGTCCCATCTGGTATACAAACCAGTAAATGTTGGTTTACGATAAATTAAAATTAGAAAACCAGAGGATGATCTGCTCACCAAAACATCAAGAAATGGAAACGAATAATTAATCTCCTTCTTTTGTGTAAATTTTAAAGCTGAATGTATATTATTAAGGGACCAAAACAATTTCATCGTTACAGAGATCATCTACGAAACGGAAATAAACATCAAGTCTATTTAATTTAGATAATACACTTTCCTCATATAATCCAACAAAGATCTTTGCTAAAATGGGTCCGCAAAAAGAATCCATTGAAACCCAATCAATTTATCTATCCATGACGCCGTCGAAACTAAATTCAACCGATATCGCGTTAGAGCTCTCTGGCTACTGGCATATGACACATCATACGCTAAAGATCTGCATCCTTCTACCCATAGCTCAGCGGTAGAATCGCCGACTGATGCCAATTCGGTCGGGTTTCAATCCTGGATTAAAAGCACTCGGATATGGAACCGTGCTGATATTCTGTGATACAGCAAAACAGACCTGTCTGCTGATGACTAATACTTATATATATATATATATATAGGTAAAAAGAGTAGATTCACCCCGACTTTAAAATCTCGTGATTACACTGTTATACGTATCAACGTTCTATCCCTGATATCCAGCACTATGATAAAAAACTGCTTGCCACAATATGTTTTTTATCGATAATGATCAGTAAAAAATAAAAAACTTTGGCGCTGAATACTATCACGCTTCTCTGCTAAGCCCCTGATTCACTTCCATCTCTGAGTCTTGCCAAGTCATGCAGCTTTGCCCTCTTGGAAATTCTGATTATGACTGGTTTCTGTTAATACCTCTGTCTACACCCACTCCCTCAACCCTGCAAACAACAAAACTTTTTACTGCTACCAAAGAACTGAGTGGGACTTCTTCCGCGATTTTCTGTGTGACGTCCTTTGGGAAAAACTGATTAGCATCCCTATTGAGGATTGCTCCTCTGAGATGTCCTCCTGATTGAAAGCTGACATCGATGCTTTTATCACAGTCAGGAGGTTCCGTTTTAAAACTCATTCGTTCCTTTGGTTCTCTCCTGCTTTTGCCCAAAGGAATTAACCCTTCCGTCTTTATCTGAGCCACTCGTCTGACCATAATAGGCACTTTTTGATTTTGCTCGTAATGATTGAAAGAGGATCCTAAATGATATTAAGCTGTTGTTTGCTGATAAAATGAATCAGCGTATACAAAACAACAAAGACTTCTGGCAACTCTGCAAAAGTGTGCTGAACAAATGATAACCAACCCTCCTTTCATTAATAAATTTGAAGTTCTCAGAACCACAACGGACAAGGCCGAGTGCTTTGTTTGCAGATTCTCCTCCAGCTCAATATTTGACTCATCTGTTGTATCTTCATCCGACTTTTATAACTACTATCTATCTGCTTGCTGTTTTCCTGCCTGCTGGAAATTCTCCTCGGGGATTACTGTATTTAATAACTCCTGAAGACCCTCGGAGCCCTCTAAATATTACTCTATTCACATTCTACTCAATTTTGGCAAAGTGTTCGAGGTTATCAACAATGCTGAAGTAGTTCATGATTTTCACTTCGGCAGGTCTACCTTTGATTTATTAACGACCATGAAAACCTAGCCAAGTGACAGCAATCAATCATGATTTGGCTAATCTGAGATCAACAACACAACATGAACGGAATCGACCGAAGGTCAGGAAAGTTGGCTGGACTTAGCCAGGGGTCGTATTATACTTAGTGCCGTTTTGACCAGGATCAGACCCTAAGGTGGCCACATCAAAGTCGACGAGAACAGGTGACGACAATGTCGTCAAGTGAATGAGCGGCAACAAGTTGACAAGAACAAGCGGCAATAAGTTGGCAATACCAGGTAAGACGTTCTTCGGCCATTCCCTTCGATTATCCATTTGTGTTTGCGTTCGCGTTCGCCGAGACGAATTCTTGTTTCTTATCGAATTTTCGGAGTTTTTTAGATAATTGATAGTTAGTGGAATCGGATAGGATGAAGTAGAATAAGTGGGAGTGCAGCTTCACATTGCCAATCTGGTGACAGTCCACATTTCTCAGGTTGTCTTTGGACTTTTTAAGCGTGAGACTGTATACATGACACAGAATGCCGCAACGGCAAACGTCTCACAGTTTATAGGGTAGCTCAATAAACCGTAGATACCCTGGGTAGAAGTAGAGGAGAAGATCCCGAGTGAGATTTCTTACGAAGTTACGGAAATAGTAATTATGAAGACACTCCTAAAACCTAAATCAGTTGAAGGATAAGACTCTCGGAGTGTTGGGAGCTAGAACCGTGAAGCTGGCCGAAATAGCATTCTCTAATGAAGTGCGGGCAACTGCGGTAATGCAAGCACAGTTCGTCAATTTGTACATAGAAGCGCTCAGGGAGGAGCGTGTTTGCCACGATGTATTAAAGAAGGACCCTCTGAGTTTATCGGCTGCGATAGCCCTAGCAAAAGATAGCATTGTAGTCTGGTGGAAGGCTGGGAACAAAGATCTAGGGCACAGTATCAGTCGTAAGAGTGGCTTATAGACGATATTTGATAGAGAGCGAAAGGTTTACGAAAGAAGATTCTGGAAGAAGGTAGAGGTTCTATAAACTCATACTGGGTAGATACGACTTAATTTGCTAGGCAGGGTACATAACTAGATGGTGTGGGCTTGACAGGGGCGCTCCGCCATCTCGAATCTAAAAGGAACCTAAAAAATGGGAAGAAATAATAACGTAGAAGTAAGAGAGAAAGAATGCCTTATCAGAACAGCTATAAGAAGTGCTGGGCATGTGACCGTGAGGGTCATTTTATAGCAAATTACTCCATGGGGATGCGCTGATAATATGAAAAACCAGGTCACCTGAAGAGACGCTGTCGTCGGCAAAGGCGAACGAGTGAAATGTGTAGGTTCCGCTTTCGATCACCCTAATGGTGGGGCCAAAGTGAGATCCTTGTGTGGATGAATCTGGTGATGTGCTTATGCTCGCGCTCATGGCCGGTTAGTGGGAGAGCCAAGGTACTATAACACGAAATAAGGCATTTAGGGTGTCTCAGGTATTGATACAAGGCGAAAGATGAGATATTAATTCGATGATCAGTAGTAAGAACTGTAATAGATACTGGATTACATGTCTTGATGCTAAATCAAAAGTTTATGAGAGCTTGAGATATCAGGGAAACTTGGAGGATGCAGACATTAAAATTACTCAAGCGGAAGGAACCATGATGAAGGTAAAGGAGGTGGTGAAGCTCCCTGTGGAAGTAGAAGGGAGGAGCAGCGTCCAGATGTTTTATGTGACATCAGTTTTGTGTAAAGAAGCGATTGTAGAAAAAGATTGGCTTCGTTGTCATGAAACCGGAATAGAGATTAACCATCTCTGCTTTTATAGTGAAAGATAGAAGGCTACCATTGATATAGGCAAAACGCAGGCCCATACAGAGGAAAGAAATTAAACTTCTAAAGGTGAATGGCAGGTAAATTGGAATTTCATTAAGAAAATAAGGTGTGACTAGCAGGTTACGAAGGGCGGAGAAATTTACCTGTCCATTCCGTTTTCGGGCAGCATACTGGTCAGAGGCGTGTCTGACAGCGTCATTGATAATGACCTCCGACTATCGAGACAGGAGGGCCGTGCATCTGTCTAGATTTCAACTAAAAGATAGAAATGAAAACTAAGGAATTTGTAAGTATGAACGAAAAATGCCTAAAAGAATAAAACCTGGGATATCTTATTGTCTTCAGGTATGGCTGACAAGGTTAATGCCACTAACAATGAAGATGATGGTGATAGCTGCAGCTTAGAAACACATCCAAAATACGATTTTCAAGTTATAACTATATCAAAGTGGCAAGTCAAATTCGTGATCGATCTAAACCCATACGGGGTATTGATAAGCAAATTAAAGAATGAAATAAAAGAAATGGGCCCAATCAGGTTAAAAGTGGCCTAGAATTACTCCACGGAAACAGGATACCTTAATTTATTTTACTTTTTAGAGTGGAAGACAACTATGATGGAAGATCAATATAAAGAGATGAGAAATTACCTAAAGGGAACTGAAGTATTACCAACATGAAGAAAGAGAGCAATAGAGCATTTGGTGATTTATTTGGAACCGTAACAGAAGATGAGGTTAGAGTCATAAAACGAAAACTGGGAGAGTTGGAGAAAAACCAAAGAGTCCTAGCCTTGGGTCGTGTTATACAGGGACCTTGCAGTCTAATCATAAGTGCGTAGTCTGTTTCCACTTTTGAAGGTCTTTTACGTTTATAATCTCCTCATATAGGGTATGTAGACCGAGGCTGCTTTCTGAATTTTGTTGTACACTTGCAACCTTCAATCCCAATTTGTTTGAGCTGATGGTATGTACGCAGGGGAGTTGTTACGTTAGACGGTACTGCCTATACTATATCATTTCTTGTTCATATGTTACAGGATCACCACTTTTACTCGATGTTGTAAGCATCGAACGATCATTTTCTTTACACTGTATAGGTGGTGAGAGTTAAAGTTTAGGTGTTGACCGGTTAATATTGGTTTGCGATATGCTCTTTTCGAGATATTAGTACATGCACGAATGCTAGTTTGTTGTTTTCTCTCTCCGTTGTTAATTTTATCGATTATCTTATTAAGTTCACATGTTCCTGTAGTTACTAGACTTCTTTCTGGTGTGTCCAGATTTTGAACGTGTAATCTTTGTATCTCAGGCATAGAGTTGCTTTTAGTGATGTGGATTGTAATGCCTTCTTTTCGAAGTATTCTATGTGTGTTAGCAATGGATGGTGATAATGGCGATTGCATCGCTATGTCTTCATTCTGTTGATATATGCATTCCAAAGAATTTTTTTGTGGACAAAAAGTCAGCATCTTCATGAAGTATTGGTATTTTAGTACGTTCTTCTAGGGATTAGTTTGAGGCCAATCTGTCCCTGACTACCAGTAGTGTCTCCTTTATATGTTAGCTGGTGAGAAAATTAAACATATCTATACTCACCATCTAGTTGGGTTGAATGAGAATATATTTGATTTCGAACTGAGCGAAGTTTCGCACATAGGATGATGACTCCTGTTAATGGATTAGTTATATCCAGAAGGATGTGACTCAGAGGGAGGTACTGAGAGTTTTGGAAGCTAACAGTTAGCCTAAGAGAAATATCCTCATTGTGAATTTTGGGGAGACCTAAGTTATATATATATAATGTCTATTGATGAGATGTAGTCTTGCTGAAATCTGTAGTAAGAAATGAGGTTCACTGACACATAATGGTCTTTAAGCTACCTCATAATTGGCTCGCAGCATTTTCGTAGCAGCGGTATTTATTTTCATACAAACACAAAAATGTGGCACGAAGCCAAAGATGTTATTAGAAGAAACTTGACCTTTATCTGGCTTAAGAAAACTTTGCTAGACTCAATCGCTGGCCCAAGCAAACTACAATATTCCTTACACCAAAATATCCCACTCTTACTTACTATTCTAACTACAAACACCGCAATATCCCAAAGACAATTTGAAAATCTAATTAGTCAACTTTCTGGTAAAATGTGTCTCTGAAGAATGGGGAATAACGTGTTTAAAAATGAAACACTCCGATAAATACTTACACAATATCAGTTGGCTGGAAGAAAATTTATATGGGGCGTGGATAAATTAAACAGTCATTTGTTCAACTATACAAACAATTACACACTGACCAGGTTTGACAAGAAATACGAAAAAACACACTCGAAATAATATTTCTGGCTACCTAACAGGATATTAAACTAAAGGAAGGCGACGAAAATAAAAGGTGAGAGCCAATGATCATACATAGAGTAGCTATGTCACTAAATAAAAAACAAACTTGAACGAACATATATTTGGGTGGGGTTGACAATTTCCCCAATATCTTGATGGCAATTTAGCATGAACATGTCACTCTAAATCGGGTCCTTTCATTCGACAGATGCGCACAAGACTCACCCGCCTTTTGTAAAATACAGAGGGAGAGGAGTTGTGATCTTTCAGTCCCGTTGCTTAAGAACAAGATCAATTAAAAAGATGTAAAAATCTCGTATCCATAAGACTAAAACCTTGCAGTGGATGATGGCAGGAGTCTGTCTCTATCACCGACCAACCGCAATAGATACAGTTGAGCGTACTACCCAAACCCATTTAAGAAAGCCTTTTACCAACACAGAGAAACTTTACTATCAAAAAGGAAAATTTCCGAAAGTGTCGCAATCGAATCTTATCAAAATTTGCGTTCCTGATTTTTTCAATTATCTCAAAGCCAATATACATAACTATAAAAATGCTAAAAATAAAAGAACACGTGTAAATTCATAACCTCGTTTTATTTAAATTATATAACGCATAAATTAATTACAAACTAAAACAATTTAAATACTAATTTTCAGAACATCTTTTGCACACTCTCTTTTGCTAAGCATGGGTTTTGTGTTTTCACTATCGCATGTATTCAGAACTGCATTATCACTCACACCGTGTAAAGGCAAAACATGACGTACAGACTCACTGTACAAATTCAATACAATGCATCGAATTGCTACATATCATTTATGAATTGCGTCCATTCAGGAAGGAATAATCATGATTCTCATTTGTCTTTTTGCAATACTTTTCCATTCATGCATTCTTCGCACTTCTCTCTCTATTTTGTTATACCAGTTTTATTCATCTTGTTCCACTACGAGCTTTTATTCCTAATATGGATTGATGACTAATAGAATATTATTAATCAGTATAGGATTATCTATTGCTTGTTCGAGGAACCATTCTGATTATGAATATATCATTGCTTGTTTCCGCTTTTTACATACGGTTACATTCCTTATCTGTTTCCTGTTCGGTATAAAGTTCGTGTTCTATTTAATTGTTTCTTACTTATTAGTTTTATAATGTAGTCGATCATGTTGCATCTTTATTAAATATCACATTTAATCAATTGAGATATCTCGGTATTATATTCTATTATATATTCTTTAATACTAATAATAGCAAAATATCAAAGGCTCTCAACATATCTATGAAACTGACATCTGATACGGATGCTATGTTACCCTTCATGTTTTCTTATGTTATTCCATACTTTTAATGAATTGTAATCTTTATTCTATGTTCATATGTATGTTCTTTAATATATTCCTTCCACTCTTATGGACCCACTTCTGCTGTATAACAGTGTGAATTTTAGAGTTTTTTACATGATGTCGAGAAGTATTTGTTTTAATACTTCTATTCGTTTGAAATGATCTATATTTCCATTATTGATGCCCTTTCCTTTTTTCATTTTTGTGTATTTCTTTGTTGCCTATTTTCATTGACCTGTTTGAACATATTTAAGGCTTTTGTTCAAATTAATATTCTCTGCACCAATTCTTGATATTATCTCTTGTATATTTCTTCGGAAAGTTGAACGTTTTACTTGTGTTTTACTCCATTTCCTTTTCTGTTTCTTTTATTACAATTTTTTTCATTTCCACTGCACATGATTCTTTCTAATTTGATCCACTTTTAGGGGTTTTAATACATTTTACCACTTGTTTCAGCGTAACTAGTTATCTTATTCTCATTTGACATATAACTGTGAAGACGATGACTACCGTATTGAGCACTTGGATATATTATGTTGGCGGCTCACCTATTAGAATACTTGGGTATGCTAGAGTCAATGTTGATAATTAATTTATTTGCTGGTTTTCTTGTCAATTTTACTGTTTTCAGTTAGGCTTTTTGTAAAGTTTACAAACATATAGAATGTTCTTCAAATGAAGTGTCATTTAAAACTTTGTCATTTATACATCACAATTTATTTTATTTTAAATTCGTTTTTTCATCGCAGCTGACAGTATTTCGTCGAAAATATAATTAAGTACTTACAAAAAATTAAAATGATTTTTAACAAGGTGACATTTTCTTTTGTTCATTACTATTTGATAAGATATTTTTAAATATACCAATGAAAATTTTAAATACCAATATTTCATAAAAGGAAAGATAAAAAATATAATGAAAAAGTTACAAAATTATTTCTGCAAAATTTAAGAAATTTACTAAAATATCATTATCGTATATTATAAATTATATATTTGTTAAATAGAACACTTACATTTGAAAATTGTATAAGTGTAGATTTAAAGATATATCCTCTTCCATATATATATATATATAGAGAGAGATATATTCCTTCTTAATCAAATTCAAAACTATAAAAAGTGACTGAGCTTCTGAATTTTCTCTATGGATATTTTGCAACATTGCACAATTAATTTGGTAATATAAGAAGTACCTATGAAATAAATATTTGTTTAATTTTCCATGCAAAATATTCTTATTTCTCTCTAGTATCCTTTCTGGCCATCTGAACTTCATATAATTTTTATCACTTAAAAAAGCATGTTTTGTTTATCCTCCTTCCAACTTTGGTTTTTCATCGATGTACAAAATCTAGTAAAGTAGGTTTGTCATTCTTCCAAACTGACAAACTTGCCTTTAGTATCTTAGTGAAAACTTTCCGAAACCCTTCCCTCATTACCTGTTTTAACAATAACAATTCTCCCTTTCTGATCTATATGTGAATATGTAAGTAATGAGGAGTTTCTAATGTAAATGGAAGCATTTTCATTCTTTTGATATAAATCTTCATGAAACAGCAGTTAGTTCTGATGATTTTATAGAACCTACAACAATGCAACTAGAACTACGATGTTGGATTAATCAGTTCAAGTCATGAAATAAAAGATTTATTGATATCACTTTGCTCATATAATTCTAACATTAAAAGATACCGTCTGTTTTTATTTCGTTCTGCATGTGACCAAACTTTGTTGACAGTTGTTCTTATTTCAGTTGTTTTTAAGAATTCTAATACCATATTTTGTTTTCATATTAGATAAATCGAATTTTACAAGAAACCTTATGTATCAAACTCCATTACATTGCATTAGTAAATCCTTTACAAGATTTGATACATCTCTGAATCAGAAAGAGTGACAAAATGGAGCTTTTATTGCTAAATCAATAGATAGTTGATTTATGCTAGCTATTTTCTCATTCCGTTTCCATGTGGTTAGCTATGGACAGTTATCTTCAATTTTGAAAACTCGCTGATGAATAGACAATGGTATTAATACTGGGAAACAGTCAATTTCTCATAGAGATTTAATTCCTGTTTATTTGAAAACAAAACATCAAGTTCTCTTTGTTACGCACAAATACTTCCCTCAATCAAACTGGTGTGAGCATTTTCTATTTATCTCAATTAGTCCTTCTGTTGCCTCGTATACTGTGGAGTGAATGCAGGTGTTTTTACATAGGAAGAAACCACAAAATAGTTAACATACGCATACACACATACAAACACATGCCCTATCCCAATATATATATTCCGACTGACAACATGTCGGTCGGGATTCGATCCCGGCCAAAAGGAAGCGGATGGGTTTAGCCACACTGATGAGCTGTGATACAGCAAAATAAGCTTGTATGTGAATGACTAATATATCATTATGATTGAGCTCTCTAGAGAAGAAAATGTTAAAAACAGTTTCCACCTCTGCGATATATGCGTGACTTTTCAGAAATGAATTGAGTTCTTTCGGTGACTGGCGTGTGTTTATACACTGTTTATATACAGCACGTTTAAAATGTCCCTTTCTCTGATTCCATGCGCCTATGGCTTAGAGTGTAGCAACTCCGACTGACACCACATCGAGTTTTGATTTCGGCAAGAAGCAAGTGGATGTGTCTAGCAACACATATGAGCTGTGATAGAGCGAAACATGCTTGTACGTGGATGACTATATATATATATATATATATATATATATATATATATATATATATATATTTGAACTGCAGTAAATGATCACAAATACAGTTTGATACTTACAGCGTATACAAATTAAGAGCTATATCAGAAGTATTCCGAAACTACATTCATATATTGTATATCTTTCATATACGTGTATACAAACTCTACTTTCCTATACAATTTTGCAGAATTCGAGCATTTGTTGTAATATATTTAAGCCGGCTGAATCAATAGAGTATCGATAAATCATATTTCATGATCATCGTACAATCATACCTCATACGATTGGATTATCAAGAATCTTCACAAGCATGGTCATTAGGTATTATCCTGATAGACTAGCACACTGCCTGTATAAAGTTATAGACCTTCATGTATCTGTTCATTTTTCCATCTATGAAATTCGAAAAGTGAGAGCATGCATATTAATTCATTGCTGAATATACTTAATAAAAAAGTTCTTAGATTGGGTTATGTTTTATTTATTCAGTGGGTTTTGATAATTGTATTTTAAAACATTTTCAATCTTTTTAGCAACGTACGCTGCATTTAAAATTTTGATACACTTATCTGTTGAATATCAGTAGGAATATAATGTTCATGTATGCTATATTAATTAATATAATTCGTTACAGCTCTATTTTCTCATATATTGTATCCTATTTGACGTGTGAAGATTATAGTTTTAATCAATGTATATACTATTCCTATATTATATTGTACCTATGTAATAACGGTTTTGATAAACTGACCTTATTAAACTTTATAATTTTAGAGATTTTTAATTTATTATTATAGATATTCTTATAGATTTTCCGAAGCTATCACATGAAATTTGCTCATCTTAGTCATTTCATTTTATCTGATCAAAATAAAATTGTTTTATTATTTTTTGTGTATTATTTTTATTCAAGAAACAAATATTAAGTTTGTTTCTTTTCCATATAAAATCGTAAGTGTTAATAATGATATTTAACATTTACCTCGTTCAAAACACTGTCTACGTTGAGTACATATGCTCTTGAACAGAAATTTGAAATAAAGCATCACGTATTAATCCACATAGCATGCAATATCACTAACTCCATGTTTTAATAATACTTTGAATTTAATTGATATTAAGACATTAAAAATGACTGAGTAATGGACGTGCGAGAAGCAGACATTCTCAAACCTTATTTCTTTTCAAGTGAACGCTAAAACGATTCGGTTTGAATATAAACTATGTTGCTCTTTTAAAACAGGATTATTTTGCTGTATGTATTATTTATGCAAGTACAGATTCTGTTCTTGAAAATTCATTTGTTGAAACAATGACTTCGCATACTAGGATCAATGCAAGCATGTAGCTACCATTGCTAATACTGCCACTACTGCGTGTCTAGATGATCATGTATTAACATAAATGATGTAATCAATACTGTGGAATCCAGAAGTTCTGTCAGCAACGATTTTTGAAACAGTAAAGTTTATAAGCACTGCCTGTTTCTAACTTAATTGATATGAAGTCTCTAGACTTTTTTCAGTTCCCCGTTTTCATCTCTACGAGACTATTTTTAGGTGATAAATAGTATTTTGTGTGAACTCTGTTGCGATAAAAGCCTTGCATAATAATACACTTTGACAATATATATATATTGACCGAGTTAACAGTTTTTGCTCATATCACTATCACCATCCCTCCCACTTTATTCTTTACATTAAGATTATAAGCCTCTCCTTTTAAATTTACGGTGATTCCTAAGTTCATGTAATATTATATTGCATTTCAATTACAGAGATTGATAAAGAATTAAATAATCGATACACTAATAGTCTCCTTGGCGCATACATTTCTTATTAACACTTAGGGAACCATATAAATGAAGAAATAACTGTTTTTGAAACCATACACCGCTTTATTGTCATGGACAAATATATATTCTGTGGAATCGACGATATGGTAAATAACAGTTTTCAATGCAACTTCCCTTAGTATACGTGAAAGCGCTTACCTCCAATTAGTTATGATTGGATCTGGAAAATATAAGTGCCTTTGAAGATGATAATCATTTCAATAAATTTTGCTGAATACAATTTGATCTTACTAAAGATTTAGGAGTTGCAATATGAGGCTAATATCTGAGAAAATCTATGTTAATCTGTCTGATTATTTCTAAGCCAGCATGATTATATGTGGTGGCTTTAATGTTCATCATGAGGAATGGTTAAAAATCTGAATTTCTATCAGTATTTTTATCGATATTTCTTAAAAATTAAAGAAAGGAAGGAAAGACGGCGGAATGGTTTCAACAGTAGCAGTAGCCGAGGCTGTAAAATGTGAAGATTCAATGAATGCAGTCAAAGGTAAAAGCACCAGCTGTCGTTTCACTCACGTAGAGATAGTTTAGTTTTAAGGGCCCAGTTCCTGACTTAAGATTAAATTGTTAAAGGAGCATGATTCGGGGAGATGGATTTTTGTTGTTAACAGGTAAAACAAACAGCGATGGAGAGATTTCAGTTCCACAAATGATAAATTCAGGTGAAGAAACTATTAGCAAATAAAACACGGCAAAATCTAGCAATTTCAACAGTGAAATTATGAGACCTAACTGTTAATCAAGTTGAAGTGCCAAAGGTGAAAGTTCACAAAAACAAACTATTTTATGGTGGTGATAATGTGACAGAAACTGAAATCCATGTGAAGACGGATAATTTTTCATGTCCTTCAGGCACAGGACAGATGGGATTAATTTACACATGGAAACGGGAGGATCTGTTAATGAAGTAGTACCATATAAAAACGAGACGAGCTATTCCTATATGGTTAGTAGAACGAGAGCAATCAACCTATTAGATTAATTAAAGAATTCATTTCGAATTTCTCTGAGCGTTTTGTGTGATCAACAAGCACCTGATGACGTCTGGAGAGTCCAATGGCCAAAGGATTGTGATAATAACAGTAAAAATGAGGACAAAAATTAATGAAGAATGTTTAGTGCACTCAATTAAAACCTAATAAGAAAGTAGATACAGCATGAGCGGAACGATACTCATGTTACATTCCGAACGTCGCACAACCATTGCAAAATATTCTGAAGGATGTTATTCACAGCCAGTTCTTGATACAATTAACAACAAAAACCTAGTTTCCGCAAGGTTTGTAGAATCACTGGCAATATTCTTAACAGAAGCAAATTGACAGAGCTTACTAACATTGCTGGCCTAAAGGCATTTCATTTACATGAACAAAGCTATATTCTTTGCAATTAACTTAATGTGATCAAGGCCATCCTCGACCTGATAGTTTTATTCTAACTGAGCAGGAAGTCTCCGGTGTCACAGTTTTTGAGCTCAGGAAGTTTAAAATCTAATTAAAATCTTACGAAAGTTTTAAGTCCGGATACAGTTTTCGTTTTTGTACTTAAAAAAAGCCCACAATTATCTTCAATTCTGACATTTGTTTAACCATATCAAGAAAGAAAAATATTTACTCAGGTCTGAGGAAGTAGACAACAGTTTGCCCTGTTTTAAATAATACTGATTTGCGTTCATCATTGTTGCAATACGGCCCTAAAGCAATCCGTGAAAACATCTGCAAAATCTTTTAATGTTATCGATAGAGGGCTAACTGATCACTTTAACAGAACCAACATCGTGTGAAACAGCATGAGTTTACTCATCCCTAGTTCTATTGCTGATGTTGTAACTCTCTTTACCAAAATAAAAAGAAAAGTATTCGATAGTAAATTAATCCCATGAATCATATATGACTAAGTCATTTGATAACGTGCAGTATAAAGAGTTATTTCAAAAGTATCCAGCTTCACCATTTCAATGCTTCCAAAGACAGTATAATTATCAAGTCCATTTTCAACTAGTTAAGTGCCATACGGGATACACGCTTTGGGTGATCATGTCTCGAAAGAGACATGACTGACAAGGTAGAAGATTATCCTGCAGTAGGTTGCGATTACTTTCTGCGCTAGAATGGTTGCCAGTTAAGGCTATAGAACCCAATCTGTCCTATTATTTAAACCATAACTGGAAGGAAAAGATGGACAATATACTTTTCCTAAGGGTATTTGTGCGTAAGTGAATGCAAAGAATTCAACTAGAATTCGAACTCGGCACTCCGATTTGTTGTTCCGCCTGTACACTTTACTGAAAACTACACTATATCCCAGTTGAGTTTGTATAACATCATTGAATACCAACCTGTTCGTTATGTTTTCATAGCATAAAAACTTGTATGACCGTGAACATACCGGGGAAGAAATTTATTTTAATACTTTTTTTTCAAATGAAATACTAATTATCGCCGATGCTCTTCTGTGCACCATGGCTTTCACTGCCCATTTTTATGTTTAAGGTATATTTTTATTAAGACGAAGAGGATTTATTTCGAGCCTTCCTTTAACAGATTTAGTCGTTGATTAATCACTTTTTGACTCATCATAAAATGACAATTTTGTACATTTGGCAATCGCTATTTTCATTTGAATTTCATGATTTGTTCACATTAAAAGGGCGTTGTTTTGCATTTAAATTTCAGCGCAATGACAGTGATATTTTCTAAAACGTAAAAGTTCATCATTTTACAGATTAATAAGGCAGCTTCTTTCAATGCATATAACAGAAGCAGGCCTTGCTGTGATTTTGAAATCCGTTTCAAATAATAATTAGTTTATAAAAGACTTGTTTTATGATATTTTGTGTAAATTTGAATAAACATACAAATTAACATATTTTAATTTAAATACAATTAAAATGATGTCAAGAGTTTGTTTTTATGAAAGGTTTATATGACTATTTCTCATAATTACTGGTAATAAATCTTAGATATTTCGCACAGATAATGTTACGAAATATGAAGCTTAAAAGTTGATTCTAATTTTGTGATTTTCATATCGGTTATCATGTTTATTATGCATCAATTATATTTAAAATAATCTCTACACTATAATCGTACCTGTAAGCATTATTGTGAATATAGCTGATATATCAGCAGAACAGTAAAATGAACAAAAATTATTTCAGTAAACCTTTGGCAAGATACTTTCGAATAAACAAAGCAATTATTATTTTTTAATAACTTTATTATTATTATGTTGTCATTTTTCATCATATTTCTATTTCTGCTATAGTCGCACTACCAACCAAATCTGCGGGAAGACCTAAGGCAGGTCATGGTGTGTTGTTATGGCTCCATTTAATGTTTTTTTATCTCCCTTAACATCCCTAGCGTTACATAGACAAAGTTCTCCTTAGTGTGTGGGCTGTACTTAACAAGACAATATTTTGTATATCTCTTAAGCTGGGATTTCCAGGGATTCTTTCAGTGTGTTGTTTTGTTCCATTTTTTTATCATTCCAAGTGCACCTACTATCACTGGCACGATTCTTGTTTTCAATTTCCACATTTTTTCTATTTCAATTTCCAGGTCCTTATATTTTGACAGTTTTTCGAATTCCTTGGTTGCTATGTTACAATCCGCTGAACAAGCCATTATTATTATTATGTCATTTTTCATCATATTTCGATTTCTGCTTTGGTCTCACTACCAACCAAGTCTGCGGGGAGACCTAAGGCAGGTAGTGGCGTGTTGTTTTGGCTCCATTTCATGTTTTTCTATCTTCCCTATCATCCCAAGCATTACATAGATAAAGTTTTCCTTAGTGTGTCGGCTGTACTTAATAAGACAATTTTTTGTATATCTCTTAAGCTGGGGTTTCCAGGGATTCTTTCAATGTGTTGTTTTGTTCCATTTTTTATCATTCCAAGTGCACCTACTATCACTGGCACAACTCTTGTTTTCAATTTCCACATTTTTTCTATTTCAATTTCCAGGTCTTTATATTTTGACAGTTTTTCAAATTCCGTGATTGCTATGTTACAATCCGCTGGACAAGCCATATCAATTAATAGACAAGTTTTCTCCTTCTGGTTTTTAACAATAATGTCTGGCCTGTTTGCTTCAATTTTTCTGTCTGATAGAATGGTTACATCTTCTATTTCTGTAACCGGTGCTGGATGATGTTCATACCAGTGTTTGTTTACAGCTTTTCCATAATGTTTGCACATTGCCCAATGTAAATATTGCCCAACTCTATCGTGGCGATTTTTATATTCGTTTGGGGCAAGCACAGAACAGCCTGAGATTAGGTGGTCTATTGTTTCTTGGTGTTTATCACAAAACCTGCATTTTGGATCCATATTATTATGCATAATATTTGTCTGAAAGTTTCTCGTGAAAAGACTTTGGTCTTGTGCTGCAAGTATAAATCCTTCAGTTTCAGACTTTAATCCAGATGCACGTAACCATCGATGAGTATTAACTTTATCAACATTGGATTTATTGGCACGTACTGGATATTGGCCATGCAGAGGTTTGTCTTGCCAGCGCTGTTTCATCTTTTCAAGAGCTTTATCTTTGGCTTTCATTTTCATATTTTTTGCCGCAATAGTTGGTTCTTGGCTACTGTTTTGCTTTTATACAGAATCTAGTAACTGTAAATCTTGTTTGAATTTACTGCCTTCTTTTATTATTGAATATTTTTTCTTTCTTTCTTCATGTTGCCTTACTAATTGTAACATCCAATCCTTTGTTGTTTCTATGTATGTTAGTAAGCCAACAGTTGTTGTCTTGTATGACAATTCCAGTTGAATAAGACCTCTTCCACCTTCTTTACGGGGTATGTATAGACGATCTACATCAGCCTTTGGATGATGTATCTTATGCTTAGAAAGAAGCTTTCTTGTTTTAGAATCCATTCGCCTGATGTCGTTTAGAGTCCAGTTTAAGATGTTAAAGCTATATTGGACAACTGGGATTGCAAGGCTATTAATGGCCATAACTCTGTTCTGTGAATTTAATTCAGTTTTTAATATCATTCGTAGCCTTCTATAGTACTCTTTACGCACTATTTCTTTCATTTTTTTATGGTGAATGTTTATTATTATTATTATTATTATTATTATTATTATTATTATTATTATTATTATTTCGCTTTCTTTTCGTAAATATATACAAAGATTTAACTAAAACATGAGATTATAACCAATCACCAAACATTTATACATTTTTCTTGTGGAAATCATTGGTTTGAACCCGAAATCAAAATTAAGAAATTTGAAACACTGGCCTTTCTCTGTAATTTTAGAATCTAATTGTGACAGTCTGATGAAAGTTTCAATTTTTATTTTCTTTTAATTTGTACAATCATATTCTTCCAGGAAAACAAGATATAAAAATCCTACCATTTTCAAACGTCGTAATTGAGGAAACTTATAGATACTAGAGGACGCAACGATAAGCAATTAAATATTATTATTAAAATGTTTTTAAAAGAAGAATGGTAAGGCAGAAATCACCGAAACCCTTAGAATTTTCAACTCTTCTCCGAGACGCCTACGCGAATTCAACCATAATCACGTAACTTGTAGATCAAGGTCCGAACATTTGATGTACACAGACATTGTTAGAATCAATGTAATCAATGTATTTGAACGGATGTATTTTGAACAGAAGTAACAATGTAACCCCGAGGTGCAACTGTCCTTAAGTATTACGCTTTATTTTTGGAGAAAATTCTCATACTCTACAAACATTCTACGTTTGCATTAAATTGAATGTTTCACTACCAGAGCTCATCAAAAGCGTCAAATTGTAAAACTTTAACTAAGACATTTCTTGAATTTAAGATCTCTCTACACACTTGGCCAAAACAGTGCCCTCACCTTCTCTGCAAAAAAAAAAAAAATAATACAACTTTTCCTTAATCAATTTCTCCGTGTGTTGCGCGATTCAAATATTCTACAAGTTTTGCTGATACATTTTTCTTTGATGGCGGCTAGAAATTTACTATTCGGACTAATATATCCTATCTTTATCTTGTGTAGGTTAGGCTTATTTAACCAAAAATCGAAGTCTAAAAATGGGAATCATTTCTAAACTTGCGATTTCGAAATCTGGTTCGTAAACATAAAGCCATAGTACTGTTTTATATTTAAGATCCACATTCTGGTTTAAATTCGCGCCCCCAATCTAAATGCCTAGAAAGAAAAGGCATGCCGTACATTTCCCTAAACGCCAATTCTGTAGACAAAGGAGTCAACAGGAGATTCCATCGAGTATTAAGCAGTCCCAAAGTGTGGAATTGTCTGTGAATACGACGGCCATGTCTATTGACGAGACTTATTTGAACCAACAAACTAGAAATGCATCCCCCATTGTATCTACACATTCAATTGAAAATGATGAGTGTTCATCTAGATAATCCATAAATGTTTCTTAAACTGCAGCCTTCTGTGCTTCAGTGATTAACGAAGAACGTCAGCTTAGGTTATCAACGAAAGCAAAAGCGGAAGCAGACGCACGAGCTTTAGAGAATGACGTTCAACATTGTTTGAGCAGAAACACTGCTGTCATGATAGCTGCGCAAGCTTCAGAGATTGAGGCTCAACTTGAGCTTTCTCTAAATAGAATTGCCGCAGTGATGGCCGCCACAGGAGCTTCACAGAATGAAGTCCAGATTTAACTTCGCTGTAGCAGAAGTGCTACAGCTATGGCTGCTGCACGAGATTCAGAGAATGAATTTCGACATGATCTTCGTCTGCATAAAGAAGCTAATTATTTAACAACGGCGGGAACTGCAGAAAATGAAGATAAAACAGGGTGCATAAGAACCTTTAAAACGTAAAGAAAACAGCAAAACGGTAAAAGATGAACATAAAAATGGGGTAAAGAACGAAGAAAATAGAGGAGAATCTATACAGACTGTTGGAGTGAAAAAATGTCGCCAAAATTCTGGACAGTAAAAGTATCATAAAATACTCGAGAATGCCCTTGAAAAAAATGCCTAGTGATTACTAACATTTGTGCCGAGAACCCGTCAAATGAACCTACAAAATAGCCAAACGGCATCCAAAAAATAAAAAATTTAAATAAACCGATCCGTATACACCCTTGTAAATGTGATCGGCGGATGAGCCGAAAGGCTGCGTCTACGGCAGCTTCGTGAGCTCAAGAGACTGACGTTCAACGTTACGTTCATGTGAACAAAGGCGCCGCTGAAGTAAAAACCGCAGAGACTAACGGTAAGCGCAATGGTCGTTTAAGCAGAAACGTTATTTCAATGTCAGCAGCAAGAGATGTTGTGCATTGGAATAGGCAGTATAATTTAAAGAAAAAGAAGAAAAAAGAGAAAAAGACGAAGATGAAGTGAAATAAAATTAAGAATACAAAGAAGAAGTTGAATAAGAAGACGAAGAAAACAAAGAAGAAAAGAAATGAATAAAAAATATAAAAAGAAACAGAAAAGGACGAAGACGAAGATGAAGATGATGAAGAAAAAGACGAAAACAAACTAGTCGACGAAGTTTATTTGTCATAGTTTATAATATGTGTAATTTAAAATTTGAGATTTGAAATCTAATATCTCATAGTTATAATTCTAATATTTTCCCCCTCTCTTCTTGTGAATCCATGTGTTACCCTTTTATTCTCTGGCCGGTGTCTTTCTAAAGAATAGAGGAATCACGAATTATCCAAATGAAAACAGAAGTCCAGTCTTTGAGAAGGTCGAAAAATTCAAAGAAATTTCAATTTTCTGTTTACAGGCAATGTTAATCGATAGCTTTGGAACCACTAGTTTCCCTGTTAGACTAACTTTGAAATAAGGGAAAAGAAAAAAAAATCTCTGAAGAAAAGGACGAAGATAAATTATCGATGAAGTGGAAAAAGTCGACGAAGACAATGTCGACGAAAAAGAAGACGAATACAAAGAAGAAGAAAATGAAGAAGAAGAAGAAGAAGAAGAAGAAGAAGAAGAAGAAGAAGAAGAAGAAGAAGAAGAGTCGACGAAGACGAAGAAGATGACAAAGATGAAGAAATCGACGTCTAAATTAACACTAATCATTTTCAGTTGCATGGTAGAAGCGTTTCTGATTTGTTGACTTAAGTTATAATTGTTGGTGAATGTAGCTTTTGCCAAAGCTGATCGTTTCGTATGCTGGTGTTGTCTATGAAAACAAACAAATGTTTGAACTTTCTTGTAACATTTATCTTATCATATGCCATAACAATTTCAAGTTTTATGAAAGGTGCCGACTTCTCCGAAGTTGCAGATGCAATGCATCGACTTCTACTGCGTTACAACGTGATTGCATTACATTATAGTCTCTCGTAACGTCCGTAAAATGTACATTTCTAAATAAAATGTTTGGAATGTAGCTTTTTGTTTTCATAACCTTTTAGATTGTACTATTGGTAACCTTAAGTGGGAGGATTTTAAAATAAAAAAAACAATTTCTTTTTAAAGATTTTTAAGTGGTATTAAATGTTTGATCGGGAGTATATATATATATATATATATATATAAAGGATCACAAGAAATCAAACTAACAAAATTCATACAAATAACATAATAATCTTGATAATACTAAGAGCATAATACTGCTTACTAAGAATGGGTCATTTGTAAAATGATATCATTGATCATATAAAAAACTAAAATTGCTTAAAAATCAAAAGATATATAAATCATAAAATTACAACAATGTTAAATCTCTAGTAGTAATTTAGAAAAGACGATGTATAAAATTTACCATGAAATACACAGGCTAAACGTAGAAATTTAAATAAAAAATGATATGAATGCAAAACGGATAATTTACAAATCAATACGCTTATCGAAATCGGTTTGATTGTAATTTTAACTTCGAGAATGAGGCACACGAAAGCTGCAAATTATGGTATATCAAACCATGATATTAGATACTCTTCTTTGTTTTATTAGTGAACGATGTTACTTCCCACCTGTATGTTGCATACGCAAATTAGCCTAACTTGCATGGAGGCAGAGCACTATTAAACCTGACTCGCTTGCAACACCGCTACAGACTAACATGCTGGTGCTGTAGAATGAGGGGTTGTCTAACTGAAGGCACTTATATCTACTTCTTGTCACCAGTATCTCATTCCCTACGATCAACTCAGGTTCACATTTGGTGTGATCTTTGTTACGTCGGCAACTGTAATATGTGCCAATCTAAAACCCCATATACGAGTGAAAAACTGTTCATTAATATCTTTCATCAAATATTGTATACCTTAGATTGTCGTGTCTAAAAAGCAATTTTCCGAAATGACTTTTTCAGTCCTGGACCACAGGTGAACATCCGTTACATGACAGCTGGTTGCACTGAACTTTTTCATCACTTTGATCCTTTTAGCAGCATGGAACGCTGTCAAAATCGCTGGCTACATCTCTCACACAGATGGTGCACTGGTATGAGTATTATTATATCATTTTTCATTTTGGAGTGTATGAAACTTTTATGAAAATATATCCTATTATAGGTTGTATAAAAAACACCGTCATGCTGTCAGGGGCTTTTATTTTATTTTCTATCATATTATAATTTTTATGTATAAGTTTATAGAATTTTGATTAAAATTCAGAGCTACTTTGCTACTGTTTATTATATATGGAAAATACCAATTTTCACTAAAATCTTTTGGTTTTCTAATATACGAATTTATATGAAAATTAAACCATTATGCGTGAATGTTTTCATATCAGAATTCAGTTCCTGAGAGGCTATTAATACTTACTTCATAATATATTTGTAAATATATTTGAAGTCGTCTTTAGAAGAAGTGTTTATAAAGTTCTATCACTCTTTCTGAGATGAGAAATTAAAACATTCATACGTATTTTTCTCTTTTAATCCTTCTTGCTTGTTTCACAATTACAAGATAAAGCGATTTTTTTGTCTCTCAAATAAATAAAACAACTGGAGAACGAAATATCATCGAAATCGTTTGTGCGTTTTGTATATAAAAATCTAATAGCTGTGTTGTTATTTTTAAGCAAACAAAAGCTCATTAAACTTAACCTAATGGAAAGATTTAGAAAAGTAACTGTTATGATCAAGAAAACATACTAAAGAGACTTTTATACGTAAATAAATATTATAACTTTTACGGATAATCCAGTAATTTTGAATTTTGTATTAAAATGACCATTCAAACATAAGAAAAGATTGTCTAATCAATAGCGATCTAATATACTTGGAAACATTGTGAACAATTTTTACATATACAATTCCATCAAAAATATAAAATAATCTATTTAATTTTGCTTCAGCCATTTTCGTTTTTATGCGACTAAATTCATCTTTGTCTAACGAAATATTTAACAGCAAAGGTATTGCAGCAATTGGGAATAGGAAGTTATATGTATTCTCTTTCAGTCTAGCGCTGAATTATTTTCTCTTGCTACTGACGGTTTCAGTAAGATCAGGCTTAGAAAAAAGTCTTATCGTAAGTGCAGGTGCCTTAATCTCGGTCACAAAATATTTGGTATTAATACAGTAATAATCTTATTAAAATTACAGAGCTAATATCAAATAAAATAAATTTTCAGTATTCAAAAATGTTGAATGAACATTTCAACATGAAATCCCTAAGAGAGATTTCGCATCTCCCCAGCAACCGTAATATTTTAAAATAGAAACAATTAGAATAAAAGGGGGAATAAAAGTTAAAAGTAAAAAAAGAAATAAAAAATAAAATAAAAAAATGACGGTTAAGATTCGAGAAATTTACGTCACCAAAAGTTTTCGGAAGTAAATCATGTCTAATTTTAGATTTTAACTTTTAGATAGTGTTGTAAGTGAAGAAATGGAAAATTTGGTTTCGTCTAGCTTTACAAAAGAAAGTGGGTAAGAAGTGGTGTCAAATTGAGAATAGGGTTAAAGAAAATAAAACAAAAAGGGGAAGTGGGAGGTAAGAAAAATAAAGACAAGGAAAGAGAAGAAAAAAGAAGGAAAAAATAGAAAAAAATCATATTAGAAGCGCTGGATACGTGTCAAACAAAACTAACCTTATACATGGGTTAAAATATTAGAAAAAAAGAGACTTTTTAGAAAAAAGCATATTTAGAGGAAAAACATAAATATAAGAATAAGATTTTTTAAATAAAGTTAATCTACTTAAAGATACCTCTAAGTATCGATAAACTAAATAAAATAAAATAAAATAATTGAAAAATAAGAATAAAGATTAAAAAAATTGTAAATTAAAAATAAAAATTAAAAAATAATTTATAATTTCTTTTTTATATATATAAAAATTTATAAAAATTATGATGTGAAAAAGATATATACTAGCAGAGGAAATCAGGGATTAAATTAGTAATTTGTTTTTAAAGTAGACAAACAAAGGAGACTGGGAGAGGAAGGTATAGGGGTTAAATACTATTAAATTTATATATAACATCCTAGAAACTAAAATTTAGAATTTAAAATTTAAGTGTTCACAAAACACGCTTCATGACGGCACTTACTAATGAATTCCTTTCTAAAATTCAGGGGTAGGTGCTGGCAATGGTACTTGAATATCAGAATCTTTTCTAGCAGACACAGAAAGCACCTATCACGGAAATCCCTCGGCATACGGGCTGAACCTATTAGTTTCCAGCTAAATAGAGTGTCCAGCCTTTCTTCCTTCATTTTCCAGAATCTCCGTGAAAGGGCTGTCTGGTATTTTTGACCTGGGTTCCAAAATGAATACCTGTGGTTGTAAAATCTCTGCTTAAAAGGTCTCGCGGACATACCAATATAAGTCCGGTGATTATTTTTGTTGTTTGATAGAGAAATGTGGGCTTCATAAATTACCTGGGTGGATTTACATTTGCCCTCCACCGGGCAGGCGTCCACAGAGCTACAATTGCAATCATTCAAAATTCAGGACCCAGAGTCAGTATAACGTAAATTCATTAGAATATGTCTATTATGGGAATTTATGGTATTGTCCATATTTGAGGTACAAGAATAGCTGATTTTTAGAGTGTACCTATTTAAAAGTTTCCGTAAAGGATTATTGTTATTAAAATGTTTCTCTACTAATTTGAGAAAAAATTTACTTAATTTAATATTGATATTAGTTTACCATAAGGAGGGTTAAGCCAAATTATCTTCTTTTTTCTACAGATTCTTTTATTTTTAGTTTTTGATGATTCGGGGTCTATTGTAGGTTTATTATACGTCAATTTGTTCTTAAATCCGCTTTGATCACCCTTAATTTAAACGATGGATCCTACCAACCATTTCTCAAGGAAAATAATTCCCCTACTAATATTTTATCCAACCACCCCAAAAATATTATAAAACAGATACCCAATATAGTAAATAATAGGATTAACCAATTATCATCTAACATTAAAACTTTCTCTCTCTCTCTCTCCCTCTCTCTCTACATATATATATATATATATATATATATATATATATATATATATATATATATGTCATTAGTCATTCATATACAAGCCTGTTTCGGTGTATCACAGCTCATCAGTGTAGCTCTCTCTCTCACTCTCTCTCTCTCTCTACATATATATATATATATATATATGTCATTAGTCATCCATATACAAGCCTGTTTCGGTGTATCACAGCTCATCAGTGTAGCTAGACACCCACTTGTTTCCAGCCTAGAGAGAATGTAAAAATTATACTTGTGTCCAAAAAACTTCCTTGAGAACTAGCGAAACAAGAAAAATGGTTTTACATAAACAAAGAGCTTAGTACATGAAGGTCAATCAAAAGGGTTCGGACTGAGATCAGCACGAAGCCCAAAGAAAAAAATATTATAAAACAGATACCCAATAAGGGTTCGGACTGAGATCAGCACGAAGCCCAAAGAAAAAAATATTATAAAACAGATACCCAATATAGTAAATAATAGGATTAACCAATTATCATCTAACATTAAAACTTTCAACGCAAGTAAAGATATTTACATTAAGGCCCTTCAAAAAAGTTGATTTAAGAACAAAATAACTGATAATAAACTTACATTTTATATATATATATATATCTTTGTGTGTGTATGTACACACAAAACAATATGTCTATATTGTATATTATTAATTATACTTATATATCATCTATTTATATTGTTCATTTCGTGAATGCTCGTTGCTTGGTTTCGATTTTGTGAATTACACCGTATATTAGAGTCAGTTGGGAACCATCTATGGGTAAAAGAGCATCATTGTAAAATTCACAACTCCGGAAATTTGGAAACAGCAGGCTGTACTACTTGGAGATGACATTGTAGAGAATTTCGAAAGTGTTAAGTGACATATCCAAGCAGCATCATGATATTTGAAGTGATTAATCGTGATTGTGATATTATGCCTCCCATCATCTTCCGATAGGGCCAGAGACTAAACACGAAGGCCTGTATTAATTGACTTGAAGAGATAGTCTTGTCCTGGGTTACTAGTGTGGCTTTTGGAAGAACCTGTGTCTGGCAACATGATTCTGCACCATGCCACACAAGCAGGAAAAACTAGTTATGACTGTTAGACAATTTCTGCGATCCCCTTCATTATTATGTGTTATGCACAGAGACAACATAAACTACCTTTAACAAAAAGGATGAACAAATTTCATGGCATTTGTCATCAACTTAAAAAAGAAAACCGTCCGGAAGAGATGAAAAAGATTACAAAGTCGTCTAGAAATTTTGATTGAAGTCCCTGACGACTATACTTAATAAATTCCTTAGTATTTCAGGATTTTTTAAAATTTGGGTAAATATACCTGTTAAAATAAGATGCCAATTTTATTTTAATTTAATGTAGACGATTATCCATCGATCTCTCTCTCTCTCTCTCTCACTCTCTCTCTCTCTCTCTCTCTACATATATATATATATATATATATATATATATATATATATATATATATATATGTCATTAGTCATCCATATACAAGCCTGTTTCGGTGTATCACAGCTCATCAGTGTAGCTAGACACCCACTTGTTTCCAGCCTAGAGAGAATGTAAAAATTATACTTGTGTCCCAAAAACTTCCTTGAGAACTAGCGAAACAAGAAAAATGGTTTTACATAAACAAAGAGCTTAGTACATGAAGGTCAATCAAAAGGGTTCGGACTGAGATCAGCACGAAGCCCAAAGAAAAAAACCCGATACGAGTAATCAACTAACAGAAAGCGCTAAATACAGAGGTAGAGCGAATATATATATATATATATATATATATATATATATATATATATGGGACATTCTAAAGTTTATGGACTGACTTTAAGTTGCATGGACTGAATTTAATGCACTGACTGTTTCGTTTAAGTATGAAACATAATGTATAAATGGTTGTGAGATTGTCAGATAGATAGATAGATAGAATCTGATTTCTTAATAAATACAATGGTACAAGATCAAAATAAAAATGTATTTCATATTATTTCGTAGTATGAAAATCAGAAAAAAATATAGTGCAATATCCAGTATTTGTTTATATTTCTGGAATGAGGTAGTATTTACTCCGATCTTCCTCGAGTAATAGAAATTTTGAAACGGAAATTCTATTACGATCACTGGCGTATATCATTCTCATTCCTTGTGCAAAGCCTCTTCTGGTATTTATTTCCCTCTAATCTGACTCTCTAAGTTACTTGTTCACCACTGCTTTAGCCTGGTATTGAACTTACAACTCTTTGGAACTAATCTATATCCACTGGGCTGTGTGTCCTTAAGGACAACAGCAGCCGTGCTTCTGAGACACATAAAACTTATGTTCTCATTAACCTTTTTTACTAGAGTTTATATTGCATTTTTTGATGTGAATGTTTTTCTCCAAGTATCTTTTTTACAAGAGGTCATATTGAAATTTTTGCTTTTTTGACACTAATGATTTTTGCTGGCACTCCGTATTACTGTTTCCCATATTGTATTCATCTCTACGCTTGGTCGGCTTAGGAGATTTTTGTAGCCTAGCATATGTGCTGATTCCTTAAGTATACGTAATTTCTAGTGGCGTTCTCTATTATTTCAAATTCATCCTATGGTGGGGTGACCTCCTTTCTCCCTCTATATATCAATTTCCCCACGTATTAGGGCATTGCGATGTTCTTGTAACGTTACTTTAAGGGGGCAGTCTGTTTTTCCTTTATAATTCTTTCCACAACTACATGGAATGACATACGCACAGTCCTTAATCATGTTCTCCTCTGTTGGGTGTCTTACGCGGAAGTGGTACCTGCGAAGTGTAGAACAACATCTGAATATCGTTCTGATGTTACATGGACCACAGATTCTTTGTATTTTCTTCGATAACCACTTTACATAGGGTAGAGAGACCTAGGCTATTTTCTAGGAGATGTTTTTCTCATGCACTCTGCCTTCCATGTTCGGTGGAGTTGTTACTATGTACCCTGGGTAATTATTACTTTGTAGGGCACTGCTTATACTGACCATTTCCTCTTCGTATGTCTCTAGGTCGATGTTGCAGGCAGCGGACGATACCTTTCTTTACATTGGAATGGGAGTTGGTAATTGAAGTTGAGGTATTGTCTGGTGAATGTTGGCTTACGGTAAACAGATGCCCTGAACCACCTGCGTGTTACAGTTATTATTAAATCCAGGCATGCTAGTTTGTTGTTTCTCTTTTTTCCATAGTGAACTGTAATGATGAGTTCACATGGTTCAGTAGTGTCTGGACTTCTTCTTGGGATGACCAGTGTATGAAATTATAATCAACCTATCTCAGCCATAGAGTTGGCTTTAGAACTGTGGATTCTAATGCTATCTCTTCAAAGTATTCCTTGTATATCTTAGCTAGTGATGGTGATAAAGGCAAGCCCATTACTAAGCCTTCATATAGATATATGTCTGATCCCAATCCGAAGTGTGTTGTTTGTGCGCAGAAAGTCAGCATCTTCATCAGGTTATTTAGTGGAATACTGGTACGTTTTGTTAGGGATGAGTCCGAGGCCTATATATCCCTAACTACCAATTGTGCCTCCACCCTGGATATCTTGCTGAACCGACTCACCACACCCCAGCACACCATCTGGTTGCATTGATGGGAGCATCTTTGATAGGTTCTACGAAGTGGATGAAGTTTTGAACATATGATGGTACCTTTCCTATCAGTGGGTCAATTATATCTACAAAAAAGCGACTCAGAAAGTGGCAGCCTTGGTTGCTAACAATCGGCTTGAGCGGAATACTGTCTTTGTGAATTTTAGACAATACGTGTGAGATAACTGCCCGTATGTCCTAGGATAGAAGTAATCCTTCTTCTTGTTTAGAATCTGCGACAGCTGTCGTTCTGCTTAAAAATGTGGGGTCTTTCTTTACCCTGCAATAGCTACCATATCTTATGAGGTCTTTCAATTTCTTAGTGGATTCATTTTTGTCCATCAATACAGATTCATTGCCTTTATCAGCTGGTAGTATGTTGACTCATGGCCAATAAAAGAGGATTTGCACAAGAAATGACAATGGTATACCACAGTGATCATAATAAAGTGTTCGGTTCGAAATTCCTAGCACCTGAAGAAGTCCAGGGCGTACGACGGCCGAGACGTCGTACAAATGGCAACAAATATAAGAACAATAGTTCTAATAATGTAAATAGAGAAATATTCATCCACAAAATACAGGATTATAACGATCAACAAGAAATAGTTCTTCGCACAAAATCGAACATTTTCTTGCTGCATCTTATAACTGATAGCCAATCCCATGGCGAATGTCTGCAGCAACACAGAAAAATGACGCCATTCCAGAAAAATATAATTTGCTGCTACTCCTTCAAATCTAATAATATATATATTTCCAAGTTTCTGCAAAAGTTTCTGCGCGAAAGCAGAACATCTTTAAGTAAGAGGAAATGCCAATATTAGTTCTTCAAACTATCACCCGTATAAAAAACTAAATAAACATTCACATGGAATGTTAATGAATAAATATATAAAACTTTAATGAGAAACGGAGAGCACATTTCGATGGACCGTGATCAAGAGAAAATGTTCGGTTATTAACAACCGTCAGAAATGAATTTTATAATTCAGTGTTAAGGTTAGCGTTAGGTTTAAGACAACCCCACCCCACCTCCGGTAACGTCATAGACAGTGAGTTATAGCAGAAAGATTTTTGGACTGCACCTTGTCAAAGGCCTTTGAAATATATAATGCTATTGAACTTGTAATGTACTTGCTGTCTAAAGCCGCCTAGAAATGAATGCATGCATCCACCTAGGGATCACTTTTTGAACCAACTCTTTTTCTTATTTTACATACCAACCTATCAGCCTTCTTCCGATCTTTGGCAAAGTGTTCGAAGCCATTATCAACGCCGAAGAGGTTCGGCATCTCACAGCACACAGGCTCCTCTCGGACAAGCAGTATGGTTTCCGCTTCACCAGGTCTACAGCTGATATGCTAAAGACAATCACCGAGTACATATATCAGGCACACGACAGGAATGGTGATGCCCGAACCGTTGCCTTGGATATCTCTAAAGCATTCGACGGAGTTTGGCAAGCTGGCCTTCTATGCAAACTGCGGAGCTATGGTACAGCTGGACACTTGTTTGAACTAATCCAGTCAATCCTATCTAACCGCACATTGAAAGTAGTATTAAACGGACATGTCTCCCAGAACTACCATACGAACGCGAGTGTCCCTCAAGGCTCTATCCTAGGTCCTACGCTCTTTCTGATCTACATTAATGATCTCACTGATAGCATAAGATCCCAAGTAGGTATGTACACCGATGACACCATAGTTTATTCTCGCCTCGATCAAAAATCTGGTGTGGGCGACAAAGCTAACCTTGCAGCCGAGCTTGGAAAGGACCTCCAATCCGTAGTGGACTGGGGTAAGAAATGACTCGTAAATTTTAATGCTTCTAAAATGAAGCTACTACAAATTAATCATCATAGACAATCGCACGTACCTCCTATTAGCATGGACCATGCTTGCCTCCCAGAGAGTAAAACTCTACGCCTCCTTGGTCTCACACTTTCAGCGGACCTCAAGTGAAATGACTATATCGAATCCATTGTTAAATCCGCTGCTATGAACGTCGGTTCTCTGTGCAGGGCCCGGAGTTTTTTTCCGTCTGAATCTATGCTGCACATTTATAAATCTACCATCCGCCCGTGCATTGAATACTGTTGCCATATCTGGTCGGATGCCCATGCTATTCTCCTTGGACTTCTCGACAAGGTACAGCGGATGGTCTGTAATGTGATCGATACCGACTTAGCAGACCGCCTGCAGTCTCTCTCTCACCTGCGCGACGTGGCTACCCTGTGTCTCTTCTATAAATACTTTCACGGCTTCTGCTCCGATGAATTTAGATCACTGGTGCCCCCTAGTTTCGAATTTGCACGATGTACTAGATTAGCAACTAGATCCCACCCTTTTACAGTGAAACCGATAAAATGCAACCGCAACTTCTACTCCAACAGTTTCTTTTCTCGCACTTCCCGATTGTGGAATTCCCTTCTACAAGACTGCTTCCCCGACAGCTACAATCTCCAGGAGTTTAAATGTAAGCTCAATAGACACCTCCTAAGAAATTAACTCGCTTCCATTCTTTCAAACACTCTTCCCACCCACCCAACTATCTATCACCCCCTTCTGACATTTTCTATATCTAGCCACTCTCTTTATTTACCTTCCCCCATGTAGCCCCAAGCGCAATAGTGGCAGTGGAACGCCTTGCTTGGGGGTGAAATGATTAAAAAAAAGGTATACTCAAATCATTTGTCAATATATATGCCAAAAATACGTCGATAAAACTCCAAAATCCTTGATGACCAGAGATTGACAGGGTGTATGTAGGTCTAGCTGGTTACCTTCTTCGAACTCCAAACTACTTACATTCCATCAATGCGGATCGAGTCACCAGTCACGATGAATGGATGTCACCTCAGGGAGGCTCTATCCTTTGAGAGACTATTGGAACTTAACAACATCCCAGATACATTCCATCGCTAAAGATTCAGGAAAAATTGTTGGTTACCTGCACCGCTCTAGTAATTACTTGACTTTTTGTGTTATCTTCTTTTACAACAGCCAGCTTACGCCTATAACAGAGTACGGTTGTCATATTTTAGCAGGAGCTGACTACTCCTCACTTTCTAAATTTGTTAGAGTAGAAAAGCATTTGCGCTTCTTTGAAGATGAATAATTTTTCCCCATGCCACCCTCACTCACAGAGGGGTTTTAATAAACCACTGACTGCTTTATTTCTAATTCTATGGAAAGTTCTCGGGCGAAATTCAATCTTTGTTTCCGCCAGTTCTAACCTTTACGTCTAGGATCCGTATTTCATTCACATCGTAACAAATCATCCTCATTCCCTCCACATTCTACAGGTGAAACGTAAATTCTACTCGGACAGCGTCGTCCCGTGAACCCCTGCTCCAAGGAAAGATGATGTTTCCCAGATTACTACAATCTTCATGTCTAGGGTTAACAGTTATCTTGACTTCTTATCAGCATAACCCAACTCTCACTCTATAACACTATTCCTATGGCACTGGACCTTGCACAGTCTGAACATCATGTATGAGAATTCTTTACATTCACTTAAGGCAAATACTGTTAAAAAAGTAAGAATCTAACTTCTACCCCGTAGCTCTAGGTTACTATTAGAACTGTTATCTAGATGTTAATGGAATATTCATTTGTAAAAAAAAAAACTGCTTTAAGTAACCAACAAACGGTTGATAATACAGAAAAATAACAAAGCAATTAACTTGACAAAAATTGTCAGATGTTATAATTCAGAAGAGAATGTGAAATTGTTATGTTTGTTTTCCTATTTAGTCAATATAATTACAGGTCCCTTAAATAATGATGATTATAAGATGATTGTTGAGATATATTTGGACATGATCTTTTCTGCATTTTACCTGTGACAAACAACATGTTTTACGCTAAAGTGTTTGTTCAAGTAAGACAATGCGTTTTCACATTTTACAAAGATGACTATTGCTCACCTTGAGAAAATGAAGACAGTTTCGAAGACAACAAATGAAGAAAACCTTTCCAACCGCTCGAAATGAAAATATACAGTCAATCATGAAAATAGACGTGCAGGAGAATCGTACAACTATATTCCTAAAGCAATATATGCTTGAAGTTATAGTCATTTCGCAAAGATCGAAACAACATCAATGGGTTAACAATTGATGAAATTATATAATGTCAAAGAAATTATGTAAAGTAATAGAATAATTAGTTATTCAAATACATTTCACATATCGCTATGGTCTATATCTTTTGAATTTATTCAAGAAAAAAATGTTGCGCTTTGCTATTTTGCATAAACATACTGACAACTACAAAATAAATTATGATTATTATTGCAAACTGCCATGCCAAATTTTACTGTAATTGTAAATGTAATAAGAGATTTCGGTGGCGGCACTATAATGTGACGTAATCTAAATGTTAATATCTATAGCATGTAAGACTATGTGAACACTAACTTGGCTGTTCATTATTGGAATCAAACAAGAAACAACAATGGTTGCCGGAAGGATGCAACATTCCATTTCTAAAATTGGGTCTTTTGTCATCAGAGGAGCTATAGTTTCACTTGAATAACTAATGGAAGACATTTTCGTTCATCCTAGTCAACGCAGTGGCTAACTAAACCTCATCAATAATCATGAATAGCGGCGTTTGTCTAGAATTGACTGTGGTAACAGGCAATCGATACTGGATCAAATCACATCAACTTTCAATAGAAGAGGCACTATATGCATATCCCACGACTCATCTGAGCATTTTTTACATCCATGAGATAAGGAAGGAAAAATTTCATCTATGTTCAGTTAGCTTGTTTCCCGTTTTAAGAGTGCTATAACTGATCTACACATAGATATATTTAAAATTTTAACATTTATTAATCCCACATCTTGAATAATCATGATGCGATCAGGATATGAGCCTTACTTGTTTTTTTTATCGTAGATCCAGTTTGGGAACAATTTATTGTACGAAATACTCATTTTTATACAAAAACATTTACATCATAGTTATAAATGCTTATACCCTCAGCATACTCTCAGCAGATCACTACATTGGTCACTAAAAGAAAACCAAAACCTATATTATCTATTAACAGTTTCGTTTGTGATGTATGACATTTTTAAATGGTCAAGCTCTATATCTTTACATCTATGATTGTGCATGCGCGTAGCTAGGATATTAAGAGATTAGATTTCGACCTTCATACCCGTTTGAATTTTGAAAGAATTCGGTCTTTTAGTATTCACTAGACATACGAATTTGTAGACCGATAGTAAATGAATTAAAAGCAGTCATCCATAATTACAAGTGGATTGCATGCGGTTTGTTTCAAAGAAGATGTAAAAAATGCTGCCAACCTATTTTAACGCATATGAGAAGTCCATTTCCAATATTTACCTTCAAATTGATTGGAACATTTTATCGAAGAGAATACATTCACCATGTATTTATAGATAGTCAAGTCAGTTTAAAATACATTAACTAATAAAATAACTAAAATTGAATAACAGGTTATCTGACATTAATCGGAGTATATTCGTTCAATTTTTGATACGACATAATCACGATTGATAAAAAAAAGTCAATGAAGAAAATTCTTCAACATAGTGTGGGTGAGACTCATCAATGCGCATATACATTTACTCTTGAGGATAATTTGCAAGTCACGCACACTTGTAGAATATTTAATGAAATGTCAACACCTCATGATTGATCGTCTTATGGCTGAGCAATGACATTGTTCTTCTTTTCTAGTAATGGTGGTAAGGATTGTTTTACGCAGAAAAATCTATTTAAATTAGTGGCAGTGATTGGTAACACTCGCACAAAACACACACACACACACACACACACACACACACACACACACACACACATATATATATATATATATATATATATACGTGAAAAGATCACAAGATCGCCAAGACCTGCCGGGGTTAGTTTGTATCGAGCACTTTTCTTTCTTTGTGGTTGGTTCCGTTTGAGGGTTTTTTTTCTTTGCTGCGAGGTACTGTATGTATTGTCGGTACTCCGCGGTTTTCTTTTTTTCCCCCTCTTGTCCAACGCTTTATAGCGACGGACAGTAACGGAGTTAGATTCTGCCGGTTATTTCTGCTCCTCAAAGTTTACTTTTGTAAAATTTTAGGATTTAGATACGTACAGAGTCGGTCTTGTTATTATATATATATAGAGAGAGATTGTAATGGTTGTTAGAATGGTTTATAAATTCATAGTATCCCTACACAAAAATTTTTCGCGTTTCGAAGCTGCTGTGTGTGCTTCTCATCGAGTAATTAGTTTAAATGAAAATTAAATGGTGAAAATGGTTTATTTATGGTGATATGATGTTTAAGTGAATGTGGGTTGGGGGCTTATTCTAATTTAGTTGGCCTTAGAGATATATATTTTTTGGGTTAGTAGCGGTAGCTTAGTTTAAGACAGGTTCCTTATTTATTTTGTCTGGGTAGTTCTTATATTGGAATTCATGTTTTTTTTTTATAAGAAACGGTAGACATTTTTTTGGTTATTTTATTGCTATCTAAGTGTGCCGGGAGTGGCGCCGCTGTGAATGAGAACGATGTAAGTAAATGTGGGGTGGAAGTCTAGAATGATCTAGTCGTCCGTTTGTAGTTTTAGAGATGACGCTTTGGGTTAGGAGAAGGTTGTGTGGTAGCTTAGTTTTGGACCAATTTCGTTAGTTTAGGTAATTTTATATTGGGACATGGTTTTTTAAGGCAATGTCAATGCTTTTTATTTTACTACTATTTACAGTTTGTTAATGTTGTGTGGGATTTATTTTCTTTTATTTCTACGTTATTTGTTCTTTTTATTTAGAGGATTGACTATGTGTATTTATTGCATTTGGGGGGGGGAGGGTTGTATCGTGTGGATGAAGTATTTTGTGTTATTTAAATTTTAACGAGAAATATTTGCGATGTTTCCATAATACTGCTAATTCATCTCTACGGTTTAATTGTTCGCTACTGTTGGGGTATTTAAGAATGTGTAGCTTTTCAATTCAATATAACGGGCAGAGTTGCAAGTTCTAGAGGTTTTCTAGATTTTTCATTTTAATTTGGGTTTCTGTTTTTAGTCTTTAATTTCCAAACATATGCAGAAAGGGATGTTTGGTTTCAGTATCAGTTGTTTTTGAATGAAATTAAGTGCATGTACCAGCGCTGCTTAAAAGTGTTCTTAGTAGATCCGATATACACTTTATTTATAGTGGGATCTTCAATTGATATTATGTTGCATTGGTAGATTATTGAGTTTAGTTTACATTTATTATGTAGTGGGCAATTGTTCGGGTTTCTACAATTACATAGGTTTTTACTGTTGTCATCTTTATTATTTTGGTAGTTAATTTTATTTTGATCTACGTGTTGATTTAGGATATATTTCTTATGGTTTGTTATGATTTTCTCTAGGTTGTTTGTGCAACTATAACTTAGTTTAAGTGTATTTTTGTTAAAAATTTTACTAAGAGGGGTTTTGGTGGGGAAGTTTTTTTTAATTAAATTGTGGAAATTCTGTCCTAACGTGGTGTTTATCATTTAGTTGAAAGGAGGTCTATACCAAATGATTTTTCTATTTCTATTTTCCTGTTATGGTTATAGTTTGTTATATACTTGATGTCTTGGTTTTTTAAACACATTTTTAGGGATTTATTGTAAAGACTTTTGTGTTTGTTAAATATTTCTTCACTGGAAGGGTTTTTACTAATTCTATATTGTATGGCGGAGGATATATGTTTGATTATACTTGGGGGTGATTTAGCTTTGGGTGGTTGTATAATGGGTATTCATTGGGTTTTATGTATGGTTATTAATTATTATTAACTAAATCGAGTGTTACATCGAGGAAGTTTACTACATTTAAATTTGTGTTGACTATGAAGATGTATCGAGTGTTTGAAGCTGTACAAAAAAGTACTAACAGTTAATTATTTTTTGACATTTAATTGATAACTTAAAATCCTGTCTTTTTTAGTTTGACTTCAACACTGCACGTGCACGACTAGGTGGGGACTTGCTCGAACACAGTTATTTTACGATATTGAACGTGATTTTATTAAAGGTGGATTTACTTAAATCTTCAGGAAAGATGATTTTGCTGCCATAGTTTCTGTGTTATTAAATTAACAACATGATGAATATTTTTATATTTATAAGGTGGGAGGCGTTAATCTAGTTTAAAAGAAATTTATGTGGTTTCAACATCGATAAAACCTTGATAATTTTGTAAAATATATTAAAATATCTATCCTTACTGGCAATGTAATGCAATGTAATGCTTTCAAAATGGGTCATAATGATGTCTTTAACAAAATGCACTTTAAGTTTGATTAGAGTTTAGAGTAAGGGAACATTTTACAAAAATATATTTTCTGGTAGCATGGGTCTGATTGCTTCTTTTAATTTTCATGATAATATACTTGATATGAATGACTGTTATTCTAACCACACTAGGAAGTAAGAAAATATAAGTTGTTGCCCATTAATGTGAATTCATTTTAGGCATTGTTTTGCTAAATTTTTGGCGGATTATTCTTCAAGATCAATATTTCCTAATCCTTAATGAAAAAAATTCTGACTGTTTAAATCGTGTCACATTTTCGAGAACAACTGCTAAAATAATAAAAATATACTCTGATATTTAGAAATTGAAATAAGTAAATTATCATTTAGTGTCTATTCTATATAGAATTCGTGTCTATTTAACATCAATTACAGAATATGAATTTATGAATTCACAGAGAATAATACTCATTTCTGATAGGTTATAATTTAAAACAAAAACGTCAATATTAACAGATCATAAGAAGAAAAGAAGAAGAAAAAGAAAAAGAAGAAGAAGATGAAAGCGGCCCTGTTTTGAAATTTATGTTAAATTAACAATTAAACGAGGATGGTATAAGCAATTCATAATTATAAAAATATTAAGTACATGGTTATACCTGACCAAAAGGATGAAACTTTAGTTGCTAAGTTATTCATATTTTATGCATTTACTAGCTGTATATCCTGGCGTTACTCGGGGTTTTTAGTGTTTATGTTGAAGCCGTAAGGTCAAGTGCGTATTTAAAAAGCTCCAGTATGAGGTTGCCGTGTCGCGTAAGTTAAAAAAGGCGAAGTAAGTATTGTTTTTTATTGTATTTGTAAAATGAGATTCATGCTTAGTCAACTTTGCTAATAAACGGGAATGATGTATGTACAACTGAAAGAACGGTGCGGAGCGTTACGGAAGTCTGTAATGTGATGCGATGACGTAGAGACGAATAAAAAGTAGATGCATTGTGCTTTGTAACGTTGGAAGTTTAAAAAAAAAAGTTGTAAGTTTAAAAATGTATTTTTTGACAGTATTTGTTTAATTCTATTATTATATTTATATTTCAGACCGTCCTCGGTCCTTCATCAGAAACAAATAATTTTAAAATTTAAATTAGAAACGTATTTTACGAGAGCGTCCGTGGAGACAGTTTGTTTACATCACGTGACGCAGAAGGCGACAGATTTTATTTTAAATACTCGTAAACGTAAACCTATCTTTAATAATACTTATAAATTTTGTTTCAGAGAAATTTTTTTGATTGTATCTAAAAAATGTTTAGCTATTGAAATATTTCTAAAGATTCAAAACACCTAGGTCCCTATTTAACCCTAGCTTGTGTGTATTTAATTTTAAAATCCAGTATTTTTCTTCCTTTCTGCGTGTGTGTGTGTGTGTGTGTAGAACTAAAATCGGAGTCTATTAGTAGACATTTGCAATTTTCAAAAGTCTGACCCGGTTGATTGAAATGAACTGCTATTTAATTACAAATATAGAGTTTAAAAAATAATTTTGATTTTTCTTATATTTTAATTCAAATCAATCCGTTATATGATTCTTGTTCTTAGAAATATTCATGAAGTAATTATATATGAAGCATTGACTTCTCTGTAAAAATGCTCAACATTTACAACATGAAATCCATTAAAATAAGAGTTTGTTCATTTTGTAAAATCAACACAAACCATAAGGCACCAATGAGTCAGTTAGCTTAACATGAGTTATCTACCTTTCTGAATGAGGAATGCCCGTTTTTTTATGTATGTTTGGACACATGTCTATTCCAATTAAAAGAACAGTCATAATAATGGAAGATCTTGTCTTATTTAATAAGATTATCGTTTTTGGCAAGGAGCTTAATTACCCGACTAAAATCAGCGAAATGAAATTACCTCCTGATCTGTTTTGTGAGCAGTTTCACAACAAAAGGCCAACACAGACACACAAACACAGTAAAAAGAACAATTCACGCAATTCTAGCAAAGATCAACTCCTAATAAATTTTAAGTTCATGGGTCTGATGATGAATAATCATTTCTGACATATTCAGAGCAATGCGCCAAAAAGCATTACATCCTTAGGAATGACATGCAAACAATCTAAGACTACTGAATATTTAAGGCCATGAGAGGAATGAAACGTATAAGAATAAAATCGGCTGATATTTTCAATATCTGAAAGCAATATTATAAAATGTTTTCTTTATATTTGTGTCAGTAAACTTGAATTAGTACATCACAGAATACTTACGAGTAACGCTTTCAAAAATAAACTTTTGAAGGAAGGAAATACAGTGGGTAATCTGAAATATAAAATTCATACATTTTACCTTTGTTTTGATTAAAGGGTGCTTACTCAAAAAAATAAATAAAATAAAATAAATAAAATAAATGAATAAAAAATAAGAAAGAAAACCCCCAAACCAAGGAAAAATAAACAAAACAAAAGACATTTTCAGTCGCCAAGCTAGAAAGAATATTTTCGATTCTATGTATAGAGAATTCTGTTTATTATAAAAAAAATGAACGGTGTTTTTAAACTTCTTTGTTTCAAAATGTTATGCCACTTATAAAATGTTCTAATTATCGACACAAGAAGAAACCTGTCCGGAGTAAATCTGGTGAATATGCATGTAAACGGAAAACCATTCTAAAGATTTCCTCGTTACTTTGATATGTAGTGTGTGCCCTTACATTCTGAAGAATCACACATTTTCGCGGTAATATATCAGTTACACTATGAAGTTGGTGGAACTGATGATCTTTCCTCTTTGAAGACAACACCTCTCGTACTGCATAAAATCTTTCAAAGTCTTTGAAGATTATACAGTCATCATTTTGCTGTTGGCGCTGGTTCCTTATTTTGTGATAATTACTGTTTTATTGTTTATTCCTTTTCATTGTTGATTAATATGCAAAACACATTGAAGTTATACAAAGTTGTTTGGGATTCCTGCCCGAGATAGCAGAACGTTTGGCTTCATTCTCAAGCGAAAGTGCTTGAATTGTAATATTTTGTCTTTGAATATTTTCAAATTATTAGAATTTGAAATAAATCTTTGATGTTTAGATTTGAGTTTAATTCAATAATCTCCATAAAAATTCTTTGCTCAGGGAAGGTCTTACTCCAGTTTGATGCCTATGAGGTATTTCATACTCATCATTTTGAAAATTTTGAAACATCTTTAATGTGCGTTCACTGTATTTCTATGTCCTACACAAATATTTTGAATGCTTCTGTCGTAGAACAATCCTTGCAAAATTCAAAAGTATCAAGCGGTGAATATGTTTTGTTTTAAATTATCCTGGTCTTATCTTGATTATTTAAACGGAAGGATAAAAAACCCATTGCCGGTTAGACAGGATGTTAAACTAATTAAAAACACGGTTCCATACGATGAAACCTTGATTAGTTTGTTGTCCCATGACTCATAGTGTTGAAATACATAATTAATTGTCAAATAGCTATACTTGAAAATTCTAATCACATAAATCATGTAATAATACTTATAATCCAACGAGAAAATTTGTATTATGACAATTCTATATTCTATCAAGATTTCAAAGAAATAACCAATACTATATGAATGCCAAAATGGAAATATACATAGTGACGCGTTTAGTTCGGAGTTAAAGCTTCTTCATAATAGTAATACTAGGATTACTGAAAACAATCTTATGTATAAAAAAGGAACGTGTCGGGAGAGGTGAAAAAAAAAACAACTAATAAAGGTGGTAACTACATCCATTGAAATGTTAGTTAATGCTTATTGTTAATTTAAGTATCTTATTTTGAAATTCGCATACTAATTTATATATATATATATATATATATATATATATATAACAAACTTATCTAGAATATATATATATATATATATATATATATATATATATATATACTACAGACATATGTTTCGCTGTATTACAGCGCATCAGTACGGATTAGACTCCGTTCGTTTCCAAACCCAGTATTGAAACCGACCGAATCTGCGTCAGTCGGCGATTCTACTCCTAGGCCACGAGCGTCCGGGCCTTTTTAGCGCGTATATATATATATATATATATATATATATATATATATATATATATATATCCAGGCAAGTTCCCATAGAGACAAACTCAAAAGAAATCAATGTTAAATTCATTTACTTTGCTCCTCGTAAAACCTGAAAATAAACAACAATAATAATAATAATAAAAATAAAATAATAATAATAATCATAACAATAATCTATATACATATGCATGTATGACTGTACAACCGCAGGCACTCGTTTTCCAATGACTCCTTGAAACATCAAACTGCTCTGTCGAAACAATACTGGAATGTTAAAGATGGAGGATTTACCCCACTGGTCACATGGAGGATTATTAAATACGCTAAAACTCCTTACAATTTCAGGGATAGGTGCAATTTATGCTTGGCGGAAAAATTGATAACTATAAAATATATTAATCCAAAGGAACTCATTAATCAGCGAAATGAATAAATATTTAAATGCTGACATAAAAATCAATATAAAATAGTCTAGATAAATCCTGATTGTGTTTTAAATTAGTTTAAATTAAAATAAACTAACATTAATTTAACTTAAAAGGTGTTTATTTTCGTAAACGTATAGAATGTACTGTTTCATTTTACCACAAATTTTATTATACTTTTTATTTTTTGTTTTTATTTTTATAATTATTATATTTATAGGTATATTTTTTACATTCATTTTTCTTCGTTTTTGAAAGAATGGGTATTATTATTATTATTATTAACATCTTAGAGAAATTTTGTTTGATACACACACACACACACACACACACACACACACACACACACACACATATATATATATTACTATTATCTTTATTTTTTATTATTATCATTGGTTATTATTATTATCTGTTATTAGTATTATTATTATTTAAGATATTGTTTTTTAAATTGTATTTTAATATTTTATTTATTTATTCTTACTAGTAGTTATTATTTTAATTATATTTATAATAAACAGATACTAGTGGTTATTTTGTAATTTATATTAGGATGTATGATTTATAAATATTACTCCATAGTCTGTATATTTTAATTTAAGAGTAAATCCCATGTCGCGTTTCTAAGAATTAATATTATAATAGACGTCGGCTTCGATCTAAGACGTTTATTGTGGGTTATTTTAAATTCTCTTCTATCTTGCTCTCTTTCTGCTTCTTTATTTCTTTCTTTTTATTTATTTTTCTCTCTTTTTTAAGTTTATCTTTCTATCTTTTCCTTTTTCTATATTTAATTATAATTTTTATTTTTAATAATTTTAATTATTTTAACTTATTTTTAAATTAATAGAAATTTTTAAAATAATAGTAATAGTAGTTATTTTTTCAAATTGGATTAAAAGTTTTATATACAATTCATTTTTCTAACATAAATATATCCCATTATATTTGAAACTAAATTTCAATGTTAAATTTTCAACGTCATGTTTTTCTAAGAAAGCAGACGTGTCGTTAGAGACGCTATTTCGATACATGACGTTAACATTTTATTTCTCTGGATACTTTTTTTTTCTTTTTATTGTATTTCTTTGTTCTTCTTTTTCTCATTTTTCTTTTTTCTCTTCTTTTTTCTCTCCCTTTTTCTCTTCTTTCCATTATTCAATCGTATACTTTTTCTTTAACCTTGCTTTTCTCTATTCTTTGAGATTCTTTTTAAATGAGCGAGACATTTTTCGTAAATAACCGTTACAAATGTCTATTCTAAATATGGACATATGAGCGTCTGTGTAAACTAATGTTTTGTAGGGTATTTTGAAGATCAACTGTTGTACCTTTTGGGTCTGACGAGCCGCAATAATAACAACATTATTTGGTGAAATATGCATTACCCACTTGAATTGAAATAAATCAAAATTTTTTTCTAAATTATATATATATATATATATATATATATATATATATATATTACTTTAGAACAAGTACAAACTACAAACTACTACAAAATTGTACAATGTCTCATTAGGTAATTAAGAATGTTGCTAATAAATGTTTTATTGAAAAAAAAGGATATTAAACTCGGAAATATTTTTTTTAATTAGTTAATAAACATTTTCCTAAAAATAACCTCATGAGCAAACTTGTAATAATTTTGAACAAAATAAATAGATCACGTAACAATAAAATATTGAAATTCTATAACAATAACAATAGTAATTCTACTACTCATTTTAATTTGCCCCATAGTAACAACTTTTGTCATTGTAGAAACCTAAATCAATGCCCCTTATCTAATAAGACTTTAACTAAATCCCTGTTATACATGTACTGTATCTCATCAGTAGACAATCTCAGGTTTACTCAAGTATATATTTGTAATACAATGAACTTTGTTAAAAAGTATTTTTACAATCATCTCTCAGCTTTTACTAGTAAGGACTAACAAAAAATGACATCATTTTTTAAACATTTTTGGAAGTTAATAAAACACCTAAAGTTAAATGGAGAATTCTCAAAAAAGCTAAAATATCTATATCGGTGACTGACCCATGTTTTCTTTATCTGCAAGAAAAAAATGATAATTTTAAAGTATATGAAAATTGGCATATTACGAAATCAATGATGTGAAACTACCGTAAATTGTAAGCATATTAAAGAATTAACCTTACAAACCTGATAGGATTACAAAATCTAAGGAATTAAACTAAAAAAATTGTAAACTTTTTACAGTATTAACCTTACTATCTTGACAATTTACCTTATATGCTCACTGTTTTGTGTTAATTATCCTTATTTTCTATTACAAATTATGATCTATTTACTGTCTTAAATTAAAATTAAAATAATATATTAAATTTAATTTAATTTTTTAATGATAATTTTAATTATTTTATTTTTCCAATTTATTATATTAACACTAATGAATTTATATCTTCGTGTTATATTTTTAAATATCCTTTAATTTACGTTTTATGAATAATTCCTATGATTGCGCATGTGATTTCATCATTTTTTAAAATAATTCCAAAGAATTTAGCTTGAAACAATGTAACCGATGTCTGTATCTGTCTGCAATTCACTTCCAGCCGAAATTTAAAATTTATCTATCTTAGCTGTTTCTATTGTCTCTCTCCTTTCTTCCCTCTATACATTTTCTTACTTTTTTCTCTTTATTTTCCTCTTCACTTTCTATTCCTTTCGCATCTTTACTTTTCCTCTTTCTTTTCTTTTCCTTTATAGAAGTATAATTATTTTTAAATGCTAAAACATTTGAACCCAGAAACCATGTAACCGTTATCAATATTTGTCTACAATTCACTTCCAGCCTAAATTTAAAATTTTTCAATCTTGACCGCTTTCATTGGTTCTTTACTCTCAATACTTTGATCTTGTTTATTTGTAGTCCGACAAAAAACTCCTTTTTTAGACTTTCGTAGCAGACAGCTTAGAAAAGATGTCTTGAAGTTACTTAAAGCCTGCAAACACCTTATCTAGAGTTAAGCAAATTGATTCATATGGCTCAATTATGAGTTCAGTGAAAGAAATAATACTTTCCTGGGATTCAACAGTAGCTCCCATTCGACGCTGTTCGTCCCCACACTGAACATGGTTCGCTGTGTAGTGTGCCACGGTGTACCTGCTGTTCCAAAAGGTTGCTAAAAATGCCTTGGAGGTTCATCAGGTAGGCCACCTTTGAAAAAATCACAACCGTAATCTTCATATTTCAAGTCATCTAGCAATATCTTTGCTTTTCTGTATTCCTCTTTAAGCAGCATAGAGTGAACTAGAGTAAAAGATTGACACATTTTATTGTTTGAAGCACTACGACTTTGAGGTTCCTGGATGAGCTGAACTTCATCAATGCTTTTCCTGATGTCATCAATTCCCAACTAAGGATTTATGCAGATAACAGCACCATTTAACCATGTCTGAATAGCAAAGCTGACAAAGTCCTCTTTGCTGATGCTCTTAAAAAGACCTCTCATCAGTGTTTAAAGGGGCAGTAAATTTTAATGCCTGCAAAACAAAACTACACTCCTTTAAGCAATTTCCTGCTGATGTTAGCCTTCTGAAGAACGAAAGACTGCTCATTCTTAATTTCTCTTTCAAACGACTTGAAAATATGGGAATTAAAGAAACAATAAATCCAAAGCGTTAAACACTGGCTGAAGTAGAAAATAGCTATAATCACCTTAAGAGACAAACACAAATTACCAAATAAATCTTCAGATCTCATCGAAAACTAAAAATGAGCGCAGAAAATAAATAAATAAATAAATAAGCAAAATATAATATTCCAATTCAATAAATAACAAAACATAATTAAAGAATAAAACAAATTAACATTATACAAATGTACGTATAATTACAAGTAAACATAATAATAATCAATAACAAATAATGAAGTTATCAATGATAATGAATAGGTTAGCAATGGACATTATAAAACAGGCACAAAAGGATGCACAATTATTTCTAATCAATATCCACTAAAACAATTTGAAACCGTTACCGCCTATCCAATAACCATTAAAATAATACAAAAGACGTGCCCATAATGCAGCATTAAACGGTAGCATATATAAATAGTCGAATCAAAACAGAACGCCATGTCCTAAAAATTGTGTTTAAACAAGAAATAGAGCGTCTCCGCCGGCCTTTGACTTTAATCTCTCTTTCTCTCTCTCTCGCTCTCTCTCTCTCTCTCTCTCTATATATATATATATATATATAGATAGATAGAGAGAAATAAAAAACAACAATAGAAAACGAAACATTATCTGGTTCAACCCCCCTTTTAATTTAGAAGTAAAGACCAAAATAAGTCAAATATTTTTAAACTAATAGATAGACACTTTCCAAAACAATCAGAACTAAACAAAATTTTAAACAGAAATACAATCAAACTAAGTTATAGTTGCACTAATAATTTAGATAGTTTCATAAAAAACAAAAATAAATGTCCACTTCAAGGTCTCTGCAACACAAAAGAAATAATTTACACGGCAAAGGTACATGACCTAGATGGCCAAAACAAAATATACTTGGGCTCAACCAAGGACACCTTTAAGACCAGGAGGTTTAATCACAGATCTACATTTAAAATAGAAAAATTAAAAAACAATCTAAAATTGGCTAGCCACATCTGGAAGTTGAAATCAAAATATGGAAAAGACCCAGACATAACGTAGAGCATTGTAAAAACATCCAAGCTTTACAACGGTGGCAAAATATGTAGACTGTCTCAAGAAGAAAAATTAGAAATTATGATATTCCCAAATAAAGACGAACAGTTAAATGAAAAAACGGAAATTATGACTAAATGCATCCACACTAAGAAATACCTCTTAGGTTCATACAACCATGGATGAAAATTTAAAAATTTTGCGCTCAAAAATTCCCCGCCACGTGAAGATTCTCTGTTAGAAGAGCGTTCTTAAAAAGAAAAACGGTAAACGGTAAAATTAGTTATTAATAATCGTCTGAAGACACCACACATGGTAGAAACATGGGTATGGAAATAACTCGTTTAAAAATGGAAAATATTCAAAAGTTCTACAATATAATTGTATCGAACACTATTAATAAAAATATGTACTGGTCTAACTATATTAAGACTAAAACCTAAGTATATATATATATATATATATAGTCATCCGCAGACAGATCTGTTTCGCAGCTCATCAGTACGGTTAGACTCCGATCGCTCCCTAACTCAGACTCGAAACACGACCGAATTGGAGTCTGTCGGCGACTCTAACCCTGGGCCACGGGAAGTTTGGTGGAAGAAGGCAGTCTTTTTAGCGCATATCATATTACGCGCCCAATAGCTATTGTGCTCCAATTCATTTTACTGAATGAGCGATGAAGAATATATATATATATTATATTCTTCATTTTAAACGAGTTATTACGACCTGTGTTTCTACCATATTGTGATTTCAGGCTATTTGCAATAACTGATTTTACCGTTTACCATTTTTTTAAGAACTCTCACGTAACGGTGTTTTTTTTTTAACGCTCACGTGACTGGGAATTTTTGAACACGCAATTTTTAAAAATTACATGAAATTATAACATTTTCATCCATCTTTGTATGAACCTAGTAGGTATTTTTTGTATGGTTACATTTAGTCATAATCTCGGCTTATTTATTCAATAGTTCATTTGGTAACTTTTCTTCCTGGCAGAGTTTACATATTTTGCCACCGTTGTAAGGCTTGACTGTTTTCACTATACATTACGTTATGAACAGAAATTATGACTAAGTGTGATTAGACTAAAAAATACCTATTAGGTTCATACAACCATAAATGAAAACGTTATAATTTCTTGTATTTTTTAAAAATTGCGCGTTCAAAAGTTCCCCGTCAGGTGAGCGTTAAAATACAACATAAATCTTCTATCCGCCCGTGCATTGAATACTGCTGCCATATTAGGTTAGGTGCTCCTGCTATTCACCTAGATGTTCTTGGCAAAATCCAAAGGAGAATTTGTAATTTGATAGATCCCGACTTTGCAGCTCAGATACAGTCACTTTCTTACCGGCGTAATGTGGCTTCCCTCTGTCTCTTCTACAAGTACTTTCACTGCTTCTGCTCCGATCAACATAGCTCACTGACGCCCCCTATATATAAATTTACTTGAGCCAAAAATTAGCAACTAGGTCCCATCCTTTTACTGTAAAACCAATAAATTGTAAACGCAAATTCTACTCCACAGTTTCATTTCTCGCACTTCTTGTCTGTGGAATTCCCTTCTATTTACTTGCTTTTCCGACAGATACAATATCCAAGAATTTAAATGTAAAGACAATCGTCATCTCCTATCTCACTAACCTGCGTCTTCTCTCCCATGCTTCCTTCTTCGTTCAATCTACTCTCATCAGTATTCTCACCCTTCTTTTATCCTCTTCCTGACACCCTCTATAACCTGTCACTCTTTCTCCAAACTTTCCTCCTATGTAACCCCCTGCAAAACAGTGGCAATAAAATGCCTTCCATGGGGCGATATGATTATAAAAAAAAACAAAAATCTATCTATCTATCTATCTATCTATCTATCTATCTATCTATCTATCTATCTATCTATCTATCTATCTATATTCATATGAATAATAAACAAAATAATATCAACGTTCAAAATATTAATTTAAAACAGTGCTCAATATAAAAATAAAGCAATAAATATTTTTTATTAATTATCACATTAGAACATATACAAACTACTACAAAATTGTACAGTTTGTTTTGAGAATGAAAGAACAGTGTCTTATCAGGTAGTTAATGATGATGTTAATAAACGTTTCATTGAAAAATAAATGTAAAAACACTGCTTCCTTTTATTTTGGAGAACTTTTTGTACGGGGTAAAAAGATATTAAAAAAGAAAGGAAAAACGAAAGAGAGCAGAAAAGATGAGAAAACAAAATGAGAAATCAAGAAAAGGAAACAAAAGAGGAAACGGAATGATACAGAGGAAATAGAAAGTAAAAAGAAAAATAAGTGAGAAAGTATAGAGAGAGAGAATCACAAACCCGAAAATTACGTTAATTCTGGTGAGAAACTATAGCAAAATCGGCCGTAATATGTCCCTCACAGTCCTCATCCTTAAGGCTATTTTGATAAATTCAGGAACATATGGGCGTACACAGAGGAACTAGGCGAGCGCTTCCACCAAGATATACTGGAATTTGATCGCATTTACTAAGCATCGTACAATGAAATCATGATGGAATATTTTATTTGAGTGAATGACATTTACAATTAAGCGTAAACCACGAAAAGCTAAACACTTCTCAATTTTTTGTGGTCTTTGTTTTGTAATACTAACATAAATAAATACTAATTTTGAATAATAGGTCATTGTGTTCTTATTTTGCGTTAACAATGTTCACACACAATCAATAGGAATAGGTAAGTTTCAGAAATAATATCCTGGCCATAAAAACAAATTTTTCATACTTCTAGGCGTAAGCAATTTCTAGCCAAGAACAAAAATCATATTACAATGTGTAATGGAAACTAGGATTGACGACTTGGAAATCTTTAGAATATGCATGAATAAAATGAAAAAGAAAATATTGTGAAACTTTATAAAGGCTTTCTAAAGTGTCAAGTAACTTATCACAATGAATAGACATAAAATTATTCACCGACTTATTACTCAAAAGAAATGCTCACAATTCCAAGTTAAATGTTTAATTTAATTTTATTTCGCATCATTTCTATTTTATTTATTATTTCTTAATAAGATTTGCTTACAACCATTATATATACAATTTACCATTTACAATTTTTCAAATATATTCTCTATGTTAGTGTCAAATCATGAAATAGAAAAAAAAATAATAAAATGACTTCTACTTTTCCGGCATGACTAGAGTATATAAATTAAGTTTATTCTTAAAAATAAAGTAAAATCGGTTGTAATTCTTAGCATATTTGAAAAGAATGAAAGGCATATCTGAAAACATTAAACTTCTCCTTTTCTGTGCCGTGTAACTTCTGTTCGTGAGTTACATGGCTCTTCACATTTATATATAGAAATCAAAAACGAAAATGACATGTAGGTAAAATCCCAAAACATATTTATTAATATTAGTTTCATTAATGTAGAAAATAATCCTGGTAGAGCGCTCTATGTAAAGAGTTTTATCCATTTACAGAGCCAAATATGTATATTTTCAAATAAAACTCCGAAACTTAAGTATGCCCTATGGCTATTTCAGCGAAGAAAAACCGTACTTTTTCAGTGGAAAAATTAGTTTATTATGCAAATACAGTACAAAATTTATTTACCGGAAATATACTCAGAAAGAAATTCATACCTGGAAGTTTACATGTAGGAAGAAAAATACGATAATATCAGAAGAAATAATAAGAGTCGTGTTAAAGTGAGAGCAGATGTTGTTAGAATCTTCAGTGTAGACATTGATACGGAGGGTAGGGAAGTGGGGGAAAAAAAGAAAAGATAGACAAAAAAAAAAAGGATTCAAGACACGATCACTGAAAATGACTTTTAGATTATATCTATGTTGAGAAATCAAAAATAAAAAATTAAGCGTGTTACAGGAAATTAAGTGGGGGAAAAGAAAGCAGAAAGAACAGGGGAAAAGAAAAAAGGGGTAGACAGAGAAAGAATTAAAGGACAGATAGGGGAAAGAAAGAAGAAAAATCACCCTAGAGAGCCATCAAAAGAAACGTCAGCTAAATGAGAGTGGTAGGGATAAGAAATGGACAGACACATAAAATGTAAAAAGAAAAAGAGAAGAAGAAAGAAAAAGAGGGAAAGGAAAATAGAGAAAGGTTTAACATGATGTAATATTCGGCTCTGCCAAAAGTTTTTGCATAATTTTTTCGTTTGAAATTATATTGAAGGGATAAAATTACTTTAAATTCTACTACTGGAATAAAAGGGGAAGAGTAAAAAAAGAAGGAAATATTGTGTTAGAGGGGATCTATAAGATAAGTTTCATGAATAATATGTACACATACACATGGTTTAACCCCATCCTGTAGATTATCTAATATTAATATAGGTAAATATTTTCTTAAACTAATAAGTATACATTTCAACACCCACAATTGACGACACAAAATCTTCATTAGAACTGTCAAAATTAGCTATTTTTGCACTTATAATATGAACAATATTATCAATCCCTACAACAATCATTTTTTTAAAGAAGTAAGATAATAACATTACAAAAGCAGAAATAATAAATTCTTGTAATGTTTAGATCCGTAAACAACTGTTCAATGGAAGGCAAATGTAGATCTACCCTGGTAATCTACCAAGCGCAAATCTCCCAAAATAACAACAGGAAGAATTAGCAAACCTATGTTAGCATTTTTGCAGGTGGATTTAAAAAACGTTACTACACACAAACACTGCTTTTCTAACCGCAATTTAAGATAAGATTTCAAACACCCTTTTCCCGAAGAGTATTGGAAATGAAGAAAGAGGGACTAAAACCAATAGTATATTGGAAACTGATAGGTTTAGCCCGAACACCCCAAAAACTGTACGATAGATGTAATCTATGTTTATTCAAAAAATTAAAATAATAAAGTATTCTAAACAAAATCTAATTACAAATGTACGTATGAAAATTATAAACAAATAGAAGAGTTAAATTCCTGTCTTCGAAACATTCAATTCGTAACGGTTGGCCAGCGAACGCATGCCGCTTAACTCGACTATATTCTGTAAAAAATGGTTTAACTTCTATTTTTGTCTTCAGAAATTTAATTAAATCAACTTTTCAGTGTTAGCTGCTTGTGGTAAGTCAACCGGGATTCAGTCCATTTTTCAGTCTGTTTTTCTGTAATTTTTGGAAATTTTTTTTTTCGTTTTTTCTTCGTCTTTGATTTTTCTTTTTTGTCACTTAGTTTGTGTAAATTATCTTGCAATTCAAGGTTATTTCTGACTTATACAAAGTTAAAACTTTGTAAACCTCAGTCACTTTTTTTTCTTCCTTTTTTTTAATTGGAGTAGATAGTTCCTACTATCGCCCGGTCTCACAATCCACCCACTTCTTTTGAATGAGTTTAGAGGTGATCGCCTTGTTTCTTGCTTAGGAAGGGGTTCCCGGTTCATCCCCCTTCTCCGGTGTTAGTGTTAGTTCAGCTGGAAGCTCTTTGCAGTTACGGAGTATGGTGGCAACGTCTTTACATTCTGAGGGTACCGGCTTGGCAGTTTCCTGGTTGCTGCTTCCGACTGGTAGTTAGGAGCCCGAACTCTTGCGTAGCCTCTTGAGAGGCTGCTCTGATCAACACTTGAATAATACCGGGGTCTTGTAGTGCCATATCGCGCATGGATGGGTGTCCCTGCATGAACGTTCGGTGGGCAATCCCGAGGCCACATTATGTTGTAGGCCGCGCCAGTCTCCATCCTTCACAAGTTGCAAACGATTGACCGACTTATTCTATTCTAAGACCTCTCCTTAACTGAATCACTATGGAAAAAAGCAAACATAATAGCAAAACTAAACCAGCTCATTTGAAAACGCCCAAACCTGTCTGCATCTCTTTCACTAACATACGCGGCATCCGCACCAACTTACTCAGCGTTGATTCATTCCTCCATAATAACTCACCTGATATATTAGCCCTATGTGAAACTAATCTTAACCCTTCTATCCCCTCATCTCAGTTCTACGTTGCTGGCTACCTTCCTCTCTTCAGGAAGGACTCCAATGTTCATATGCATGGGCTTGGTGTCTATGTCAGCGAACACCTTCCCTTAACTAGGGTGTCATCTTTTGAATCCCCAGATCATTCTTTCATGTGCTTCCGTCTCTCACTTCTCGGCTCGATTAGCTATCTCTTCTTTCTCTACCGCTCTCCTTCCTCCCCTGACTGTTCGTTACTTGACATCATTTCTGACAATATCGACAAGGCCATTTCTTCCCATCCCTCTGCCCATATATTCGTGTTTGTTGACCTTAACGCCCACCACACCAAGTGGCTGAAGAACGCTGTCATCGACCCTGTTGGTGTCCACATCGTGAACTTTTCAATCACCCAATCCCTTACGCAAGTGGTGGACTTCCCCACGCGCTTCTCCGACAACCCTAACGGAGGGACTCACTTCTAGACCTCTGCTTCACTTCCATCCCAGACTCTTGCACTACCAGACAACTCTGCCCACTCGGAAACTCTGACCACACTGTAGTGTCCGTCAATATTTCACTCCACTCCCGCCCGACCCATGATACCCAGACAAGTAGAATATCCTAGTGCTATCAAAGAGCAGACTGGGATTCGTTCCGAGATTTCTTCTGTGACATCCCTTGGAACAAGGTTTTTAGTCTTCCCATCGAAGAATGTGCATCAGAGGTCTCCTTCTGGGTAAAGGCTGCCATCGATGCCTTCATCCCTGCTAGGAAATTCCAGCTTAAATCTGATTCGTCTCCATAGTTCACACCTGCTTGCTCGGCTGCCATTGCCCACCGGAATCATTTCTTCCGACTCTATCGTAACTACGCGTCGGACCAAAACAGGCGCCTTTTCACTTCAGCTCGTAATAAGTGTAAAAGGATACTTAACGAAGCTAAGATGTTGATTGAAGCAACGCATAGCATGCTCTAAATTCGGCGCCAAAGACTACTGGCGACTCTGTAAAAGAGTACTTAACAAGAGCAGGTCCACAATACCCCCACTAATCAACAAATTTGAGGTCCTCACCTCCCCAGCAGATAAGGCTGAATGCTTTGCCCGCAGATTCTCGAACAATTCGAGTCTGGACTCATCTGGAGTTTTTACATCCGACTTCTCACCTTGAACCGAGGCACAAATGAATGATGTCCACATTACACCTTCGCTTGTTTCTAAGATAATCTTAAAACTTGACGATCACAAAGCGAGCGGTGGGGACGGAATCCCAACCATAGTCTTAAAGAAATGTGCCCCTGAACTCTCCTCTGTCCTTTCTAAGCTCTACAACCTCTGCCTATCTGCTTCCTGCTTTCCTGCCTGTTGTGAATCTTCCTCTGTAGTTCCTATATTTAAAAACACTGGAGAACCCTCTGACCCTGCAAATTACCGCCCTATCAGCCTTCTTCCGATCTTTAGCAAAGTGTTCGAAGCCATTATCAACGCCGAGGTGGTTCAGCATCTCACAGCACACAGGCTCCTCTCGGACAAGCAATATGGTTTCCACTTCACCAGGTCTACTGCTGATATGCTAACGACCATCACCGAGTACATATACCAGGCACTCGACAGGAATGGCATAGCCCGAACCGTTGCATTGGATATATCTAAAGCGTTCGACAGAGTTTGGCATGCTGGCCTTCTATGTAAACTGCGGAGCTATGGTATAACTGGACATTTGTTTGAACTAATCCAGTCATTCCTCTCTAACCGCACAATGAAGGTGGTATTAAACGGACATGCCTCCCAGAACTACCATACAAACGCAGGTGACCGCCAAGGCTCCATCTTAGGTCCTACACTCTTCCTGATATTCATTAATGAGCTCCCTGATTCCATAAGAGTCCAAGTAGGTTTGTACGCCGATGACACCACAGTTTACTCTCGCCTCCTCCAAAAATTCTGGTGTAGGCATCAAAGCTAACCTCGCAGCCGTAATTGAAAAAGATCTCCAATCCATATTGGACTGGGGTAAGAAATGGCTAGTAAATTTTAATTCTTCTAAAACGAAGCTACTCTCAATTAACCATCATCGACAATCTCACCTACCTCCCATTAGCATGGACCAGGCTTGCCTCCCAGTGAGTAAAACACTACGCCTTCTTGGTCTCACACTTTCAGCGGACCTCAAATGGAATGAATATATCGAATCCATTGCTAAATCCGCTGCTATGAAAGTCGGTTCTCTGTGTAGGGCCCGGAAGTTTTTCCCGTTTAAATCTATCCTGCACATATATAAATCTACCATCCGCCCGTGCATTGAATACTGCTGCCATATCTGGTCGGGTTCCCCTGCTATTCTCCTCGGGATTCTCGATAAGGTTCAGAGGAGGATCTGTAATGTGATAGATACCGACTTGGCTGACCGCCTGAAGTCTCTCGCCCACCGGCGTGACGTGGCTTCCCTGTGTCTCTTCTTTAGATACTTTCACGGCTTCTGCTCCGATGAACTTAGATGACTGGTGCCCCCTAAATACGAATTTGCACGAGATACTAGATTAACAACTAGATCCCACCCTTTCTACTCCAATAGTTTCTTTTCTCGCACTTCCCGACTGTGGAATTCTCTTCCACACGATTGCTTCCCCGACGGATACAATCCCCAGGAGTTTAAATTTAAGGTCAATAGACATCTCCTAACACACTAACCTGCTCCCATTCTATCAAACATTCTTCCCATCTGCCCAACCCTCATTCTCGGTATCCTTACTCAACTGACACATTCCTCCTGACATTCTCTATGTCTAACCACTCCTTCTCTTTACCTTCCCCTATGTAGCCCCATGCGTAATAGTGGCAGTGGAATGCCTTGCTTGGGGTGAGATGATAAAAAAAAGCTGCCACAAATATAAATTATTAAATTTTTGATTACAATCTACACCTCCTTCCTGAAATAATCCCAAATTACTCTCTCTGATAGAAGTCTTCCTTCCCCCTTCCTAATCACTAGAGTATTAATTAAAACGACTTTATATATCTAACTGCTTAACCATTTTATTTTCCGAAAGAATGATTTTAGATAGCAACTAAATACAAATGCTAAGTATATTTTCCCAATCCACGAATCCTTCAACTATCTAAAATTTTTCATTTAAGCGTTTTTACATCTATCGTTTTTAATTCATTACAATTATATATATATATATATATATATATATATATATATATATATATTCCCTTGTACAATCCTTCTCTTTTAGGTAACTTCCTTTCTATTTTGTGTATACATATTTTCTTTCTATATATATATATATATATAAAATTGAAATAAACCTCATCACTTGAAAGGAAACACGAGGTGTCGAAACAAAATTGTTACTTTTGTACTGATATCATAACATATTGATGCTAGAATTTCTGAATAAATATTATTAGCTCTACATTGTTTTGACCACTTTTAAAGAACAGTTTTTCTTTGGATACGGAATATTATTCCATCCATACGTACCCTATAATTGTGTATATATATATATATATATATATATATATATATATATATGGTTAAATAAAAAGAAAACGAGGAAAAGTGTATTTTACTCGCCTACGCGTTTCATCATGTGATGGACCTTATCAAGGTAAAAAGACGAAATTAACTGTTTGCCTTGAAAAAATTCATCACAGGACGAAACGCGTAAGCCAGTAAAATACAATTTACTCTTGTCTTATTTTTATTTAACCATCCTGTCTTTAATCTCAGATCATAACTGATTATACTGTCACACGCATATATATATATATGTATGTCTGTGTATTATGCATATATGCGGGTATTTTTGTATATTATTTATCAAAATCCTCATTTTAGACAAATCCAATACAATATTTCCTTTTTTTTTTACTCCTCCTTTTTTATTACCGTAATAGAATTTAGAGCAATTTTATCCCTACAATAGGAAGACGATATTATTTTAAATAAAAAGTTTTTGAAAAAATGAAATATTTCGTTTTTATTTTGAAAAAATATTTCCTTCTTATTTTATTTTATTCCTTTCTTTTTATTTTGAAAAAAAAATTTTGTTTTTATTAAAATAAAAATAAAATATTTTTATTAAAATAAAAATTATTATATTTCATTTTTCTTTTTGTCCTGTCACCTTTTGTTCCAGTTGTAGAATTTAAACGAATTTTATCCCTACAAGAGTAAGACGATATTATTTAAGTGTAAAAATTTGGAAAAATTTTGGCAGAGCCCAATGTTAACTTTTTCTTTTGTTTTCTTCTTCCTCTTTTTCTTTTTCCATTTTTAAATCTGTCCCTTCTCCCTCCACACTCACATTTAGTTGGCATTTCTTTCGACAGCTATCTGGCGTGATTTTACTTCTTTCTTCACTCCATCTCTCCTTTAACTCTTTCCCTATCTACCCAGTTGTTTATCTTGTTCCCCTTCTTTCTTTTTTCTCTTTCCTCCGACTTATTTTCCTGCAAAGCCCTTAATTTTTATATTTAATTTCTTAACATAGATGTAATCTAAATGTCATTTTCAATGATCGAGTCGTGAATCCTTTTGCCGTCTTTCTTTTATTTTATTTTACCCTTCTTTCCTACCCTCCGTATAAATAACTACGGGACAACCTTCTAACAAAACCTACTTTATATTTCAATACCCCACCCATTATTCTTTCTGATATTATCGTGTATTTTATTCTTCCATATAAACTTACGGGTATAAATTTATTTTTCTGTATAATTCCGGTAAATGAATTTTGTACTGTATTTACATAATATATGAATTTTCGTCGCTTAAGACATAAGGCTTTTTCTCGCTGAAATGGTCATACGGCATATGTAATTTTCGGAGTTTTATATATATATATATATATATATATATATATATATATATATATATATATATATACGTATATATTAAAAATGGGGGTTGCCAACCAGAGAATATAGTATAGAAGAAAAAACTGAGAGAAGCTGTGAACGTTTTGTTTAAAGTGTACATTTATTGTTGTTATTGTTATTAATATTATTTGCTTTTTGCATGATATATAAAGTGTCCATAATCGTATTTGTGTTGCTACACGTATTTCGAGTCTAATGTTGAACCTATTCAGGCGAATGAACTTCTGACTAAACATATTGAGATCCGTCTTTTTTTCTCGATATGTAAAGTTACAAGTTTATTCGCCTGAAGTGTCAACTTTAGACTCGAAACAAATGTAGTGACAGAAGTAGTAATATGGACACTTAATTTATCATACAAAAAGAAAGTATTATTAATAACAATAACAACAATAAATCTACACTTTATACCAAAACGTTCACGGCTTCTCGCACATTGCATAATATATATATATATATATATATATATATATATATATATATATATATATATATAATTTAATAGCAAATGACAGTGTTATTTTAATACGAGTCGCTTGCATTAGATAAAATAAGAACTCTGTTCATGAAGAAATAAATTCTCTTGAGTAAACCAGGTATTCATAGGAGCTGCACTAGAAGATTTAATCTCTGTTATGTAGGCATAAAGGCAAAAGCATTTCCTTCCAATGACAGTTCGTCGATTGGTCTCAGATTGAGACAGGCAAAACTTGAACGTTTGTGTCACGTCTTGTGTTACATTCGATTGGCAGAAAAGGTGATTGCTTCGTTGTTTGTTCGAAAGAAATCGAAGAGATGGTGTTTCCTAATATGACATCATTGTTTTCTATCTTCGAGAAAAGCATTATCGATTGCCAATAGATTTAAGTGTTTTCAGACCCTCCTTCTGAACTACAGTGGTGTAGTACAAAGGGCTGCCTTGCTTTTTATGTTTTCGATTCCTCGGTGCAAATGAAGATTAATTCTTTTATATAACTTCGGAGGCATCCCTTTTATTTAATGCAATAAACGAAAATACTAGAATGCGATACATTTTATTGATATTTGATCATTACCTGAAAATACGATATTGTTTGAGTTCATTATAAAATAAACGAACTATTTATATACCGACTTATATTTAATTTCACTTGTCATGTTCCGTCTCTTTCAGAATTAGGAATTTCACTCGGATTAATAATAGCAAATGCTACATCTATTTCTGATAGCATACTAGCTTTGTTGTTGTCTTCAATTGATTACAAAATAGATTTCTATACTAACATTAACGCTATCTTATATACATCTCGCCTGCAGTTAATATGCAAGTCATTTATGGCTGATGTTAGCAAACAGCAGGTTATTTGGGGATGGATGGATGAAAATAAACAATTATTTCCGTTTAGTTGAAATAAGGGAGTGTAAAAATTATCTGTAGTATTTACTGTCTGAATATTTTTGATATTTTCTTTAGCCATCTGCAAGGACTCTGTTGCTAGGCGATTATATATATATAGTGTATCGAGGCTACGGATAATTTTCTAAAAATATACTGTTAAATAGAAGAGACAATGAATGTTTGTTAGATTTAATCATGAGCCGTTCTAAACATCGGATTTTGGCGTTAATTTCAGGTGAAAATAAAGACAAAAATTCTCCAGTATTTGGATATTTTTTTTATTAAGTTGGTTCTAAGCTTTCGGCTCACATGAGCCATCTCCAGAGATTACAAGGACATTAACATAAAAACATCCACCATCACTGACGATTTCATACCTGTGCTGACATAAAACTTTGCTAGGCAACGACAACATTTACCAAAAATAGCAAACGCAGTTCGTAAATTTGTAATGTGGTTCTATGACGTCACACATAAACCCAAACAACCTACACACACACACACGCATATATATATATATATATATATATATATATATATATATATATATATATATATATATTGTATCGCTATAGGTGAACTGTAATATGTATATTTATTACTACATATTTACTAACTCTGTTATATTACACGGAGCACTATTTTATTAACATCAACACCCAATGTACAATATTTTATATCCATATTTAACTCCTGTTAAGCCCTCTCATAGGTGTAATAAAAATATCTCTATTCGTATCTTAGACATTAACTCAACTTTGACTATTCTACAAAACCATAATGGTCTTTGACCAAAAACTTATAAAATGACTCTTTTTTATAAGATGCAGGGTGTCATAAAAAGAATGAGATAATATTCATTTTTAAACACAATGCAAAAACGAATACAATAACCTAAACAACAACACCTGACGAACAGCTTATGATCTTCAAGAAGGATCTATTCCCAGTCCTCGACAAAATCAAATTTACTAAATCTACCAACGAATTACAGTCAAAAATACAGAAGTACGTTTCAAGGATTCAAAAATAAAATAAAATAATTCTCAAGGCAGACAAAACGGATAATCATTATCGATGTGTATAGGGACTACAATGCTATTACGAAAGAAGTTAATGTTTCATAAAAGATACTAAAAAATTGGCAAACTGAGATCAACCATAAAGCCAACAATAATTACTGAACTAGAAATTTGTTATAAGATGTATACATTCAATAAAAAGCAAACATTCATCATAAAACTAATTTTTGTAAACAACCTAGATTACTGATTACTCGACTCCACTAAAAATAATATAGATGAAATTACTAAAAAATATCTTTGAAATAAGATACAAACGTACGAAAGAAGTTTTAGGAATTAATCAATGGTATAAAACGACAGAAGCTAGAGAATGGAAAATTAATATAAACAGGAAGAATGAATGTAAGTTTAACAACCTCCGAACTTGTATATTTTACTCATCCATCTCCGAAAATCTGCTGTTTGCTAATATCAGCCATAAATTTAGCTAGAAATGACTATTTCATTATCGATCACAAGATTAAAACCATACAGTAGGTTTAAAAAAACCTACATTATTTCATAATGTATATCGGATGACTTAAAGATATAACACAGAATTTAACATTGCTACGGGTGCGTTTGATTCTGCTGAGGCGTGCGTTTATTCTGATGAGAACTGTTCTTATTGTGGCAATTAAGTTATATTTTTGACATGAAGGACACCAAAATTTACAAAGAAGACGTTGTATTCTATTCATTAAAACAAGTCCAAGAAACACAGACCGATCGATAAAGGAATTGATAAAATTTTCAAACATCACGAACTAAAATTTACCACAACTACCAATGCTAGAGTGAGCAACTCTCTCGATATGACCTTGGGCGTGCATATTACAGTCTGTATAAAATTCTATATAACCATAGATATGTAAATAATGAGCGCAATGATGCATCTAACATTTTGAGTATTCATGATTTGTATTAATATCGTTAGGGTTAGGATTAGGAATGTCGTTAGGTTTAGATTATCTACAATCTCCAGCAATAAAGAACTATTTGATAATAATAAAATTAAATGTCTAAAGCAACTAAGAAATCATGAAGTAAATTTAAAACATTTATTAAAAAAATAAGTAATGTGTAATGGTTTATACCCTCTTATAATCGTAATGTTCAAACAAATATGAGAAGACTTTTCCTAAATTTAATTCATATGTACTTTAATAGAGTATTACTTAAAATCTTTTAAGAAAATTAAGGGAAAATTTAGCTATAGCTGCGTTAAAAAATTCTAAAATCGGTATAACAGCATAACAATATTAAACTAAATAAATATATGTCCAACAAAGACAGCAACAGTAACCATTTGAAAAAAACATTAATGCAACTGTAAGAAAAATACGATCTGTCCCTTAAACAGCCATTGTCTTGTATGCCAAAGTAGAATACATTGCAGTAACGATGTTAAATTTTATTTTTGTTCTACAGAAAATCCTTGGAAATTTCTTATATATCATCATCAAATGAGCTTAGGATATATGATATATATATGATAAGATATATGATTTGCACTGCTCCCTTTAAAAATGTCTGGCTGTTGAGGAATGGTAATATATCATTATTACTTGGGATATTGAGGCAAAAACAAATCTTACAATAGGAAAAGCAATAGATGTTATTTATGCATTGTAAAAAAATAGTTATCTTAAAACAATAAAAAATAAAAGAAGTGAATCGATTGTTACATATAGGCATAAAAATGAATATCTGTTGAAATATCTCGATCCAGAATAATTTTTACTGTAAATTATAACATTTCCTTATTTATTTTCTTCTGTTCACTTACATGTATTTTATAAAAATGGCGATTTTTATAATAAGGCTGTAAAGAATAGTGACTATAAAAACCATGACATCAAATGCAAAAAACAATATAAATATAACAGACAAAATAAAAATGAAAAAATTATTTTGTATACACCTCCATTTAACCAAATGATTATCACTAAGTTAGGGCAGAAATTTCTCAATTTAATTAAGAGATATTTACCATGTAATAGTCTTTTAAGTAAAATTGTAATAAAAATACCCTTAAATTACGTTATAGTTGTGCAAATAATCTAGAAAAATATTAAATATCATAATTGTAAAATCCTAAATCAGCACGTAAACCTAAGTAACAATAATTATTCCAAAACTGAAAAAAATAGTAATACAAATTTATCTAATTGTCTAAATCTTAGCAAATACCCACTAGAAAATAAGTGTGTAAATAGTTTTATCGTTTACCAATATGCTATACCATCTAATGAAAACCAAACTATTAAAAACTTTTACATTGATTTTATTAACAACATACTTTTAAAAAGAGATGATATATGCATATAAATTTCTTCAAGAATAGCGCGTACTAGAACCAAATATCACTATCTACGTATTTTTAGCACGTAAATGAAGTTAATAAACCCCAAGGCAAAATTAAAAATATTGAAAAAAACGAAAATCTTTAAATCATTCTATGACCTTTGCCTTTTAAGCCTGAATTAAAAGCTGCATATTATGTTTCCTAAAATAAAATACTACTAATACATAGAAATTATTATATAAACACAGTAAACATTTCACTTTAAAAATTAACATAACCTTTCCTCTAACAACACATAACTAATATTTTATTAAAAATTAATGACCCAAACAATACTCACCTGTTTATGCTGACTCCAGTATAACTTAATTTAGAATGTGGTTCATTAACTAGTTGTTTGTGGATTTCACACTCGTTTGTACCTGACATCTTAGGCAGTGCAATGAAAATCGATTTGTTTAAGTCATCTGGTTTACACCAATATTATGTTCATTTATTATTTCTGTAATTTTCTCTACACCGGATTTTGCCAGGGCTATCAGCAGCTCTATTACAATGCCGTCTGGTCTAACTGCTTTGTATCTATTCAGTTTGGCCATTGCAGCTTCCACTTCCGACTTAGATATTTCTAGTCCGTCCTCATTTTGTGTAGCCATTCCCCTTTAGCCTGTCTGAATTTGCTCCTTATTTCCTTATGTAGTTTTCCATTCCATATGTTTAATGAGCCACATTAAAAACTGATCGTCTGAATCCTAATGAATCGAGCGAGAAGCAGATTCAGGCCAGAGATAGGACAAGAACAGTGAGGGTTAGTCAAAACCACTGGAATAAGGAACGCCATATATAAAATTATAATGCTCTCCGTAGGTGCAATACAAATGAAGAAAGACGTGTACCTATGTTTTATCGATTATGAAAAGGCATTCAATAAAATAAGCCACAAAGAATTGATAGAGATGCTCAGCAACCTCGACATATTTGGAAAAGGCATAGGAGTAATCAAGCATTTCTACTGACAGCAAAACCACCTGCATACGGACAGGTAACGTAATTAACAGATATACAAAAACAGAACAGATATGTGTATTTTTATCGGATCTATTCAACTTGTACAGCGACACTATTCTGAAAACCCTAGATGTTATGACAGGATTTGTGATCGGAGGCCACAATTTGAACAACATAAGGTACGCAGGAACAACATAAGGATGTGCGTTGTGGTACAGTGGATGTCGGCTCGGAACGAGAAGTCGGGGAGCCGAGTTCGAATTCCTTTTGAATCCATTATATTCACTTAGGCGCAAATACCCTTGGGAAAGGTATTAATCTGTCTCTTCCTTCCAGTTATGGGTTAAATAGCAGGACAGACTGCGTTCTATAGCCTTGGTCGGCAACCAGTCTACCGCAGAAAGCAATGGCAACCTACTGCGGGATAATCTTCTGCCCAGTCAGTCATGTCTCTTTCGAGACATGATCGCCCAAGCGTGTATCACGTATGGCACTTAACTAACTAACTAAGGTACGCAGATGATAGGTGCTGATAGCAGACAAAGAAAGGAAATTACAAAACCTCCTATAGAAGGTAGCTGAAGAGAGTCACACAAAAGGAATACAAATAAATTGTAATAAAATCGAATGCATTGTCATCAGCAAAAAGAGCAGCCCAAAATGTCAAATACAGGTGGGCATTAATAAAATCAAGCAGGTAAAAAAAGTTTAAATACCGAGGAAGACGAAAAGTACGATACAGAGATCCGAAGGCGAATTGGCATGGCAGAGGACACGTTCCAGAAACTGAGTAGAGTATTAAGAGACAGGAACATTTTGCTAAAAACAAAGACAAAAGTATAGGATTGCTATGTGACGTTAGTTCTCAAATATGGCAGTGAATGCTGGACAATCTCATCGAAGATGAAGGAAAAACTTTAAGCAACTGAAATGTGGTTCTACAAAAGGATGCTGCTGATATCATGGATCGAACATGTGAGCAATGATTAGTTATAGGAAAGGATGGAAACGAAAAGGAAATTAATACTGAGCATCAGGAAGAGACAACTAAAGTTCCTGGGACATGAAATTAGGAGTGCTTCGAGAACCTGATATTAACAGGCCAGATAAAGCGAAGGAGAGATAGGGGAAACAGCGTGTGACGTATTTGGCTGGCCTGAGCAGGTGGATGGCAGAACGGAGTTTGCGTGGTGTAACAGTAGAGAGTGTGCTAAGAGCCACCAGGGATAAGGAGACCTAGAAGGCTATGATCGCTTATATCCTGAAAAAACTAGGCACAAAGAAGAAGATACCTTAGTTTCTTAATTTAAATTTTAACCTAACCAATAAGCCTTTTTAAAGAAATCTGTAGTATAAAAATTAACATCTCACAACCTATTGTTTAACAAACAGTATGTCTTTCGCTTCGACAGGTCTACCGCTAATATGCTAACGACCATCTTCGTATACATGTACGAGGCTCGACGAAGGACGAAGCTCGAGCTATTGCCCTGGATATCAAGCGTTTGACAGCTTTTAGCATGGCCTTCTTTGCAAGCTACAGGGCTATAGTATAATTGGGGGCTTGTTCGATTTCATCCAATCGTTTCTATCAAATCGCGTAATTAACCTCGTCTTGAACGGGCATACTCCTAGATCTTATCGTACGAACGCGGATATCCATTAAGTTTCTATCCTAGGTACTATACTTTTCCTGATCTTCATCAATGACATTACTGATGTAGCCAGTTTACAGGTACGTATTTACACTGAAGACACCATCATTTACTCCCATCTCAATAAGAAATCTTACTTTGCTGCTGTTCTTGATAGGACGTCCAATTTCTGGTGGACTGGGTCAAGAAATGGCTAGTAAATCTGAATGATTTCAAAACGAAGCTGATCTCCTTAATCCAACATAGACACTCTTCTACCTCCCGTCAGTATGAATCATGCTAATTTCCCAGAAAAGAATACAGTGCGCCTCCTCGGTCTCACTCTCTCAGCCGACCTCAGGTGGAACGTCTACATCGAATCAATAGTTAAAGCTACTGCTAAGAAGGTCGGTTTACTCTGTCGGTCTATGAAGTTTTTTCGTCAAACGCCATCTTGACATATACAAATCAATCATTGAATATTCTTCTATATCTGAATGGGCGCTTTTGTATTCATCTCGGTATTTTTGAGAAAAGAGAATACGCAATATTGTCGATCCCGAATTGGCTGCTTGATTTCAGTCACTTTCTCACCGCTGGGGTGTGACTTCATTTTATCTTTTCTACAAATATTTTCACAGCTTCTGCTCTGACGAGCTTATCACACTAGTGCCCCCTTTACATTAATTTACTAGGACTACTAAATTGGCAATTAAATTTTACAATTGAAATGGGCAAATGTAACTGCCACTTCTCAAATAATTTATTTTCCTGCAATTACCGCCTATGGTAGTCCATACACCTGCTCCCTTGATAGCTACAATCTACAATAATTTAAGTGCAACGTCAATTACCATCTTTTATCTGCTTGATTACCGTCTTTCTCTTATCCATTCTGCGCCACCCCCTGTATATTATTCTTTCTCCTTTTCTCTCTACTCTCAGATAATTCCCTGCCCACCAGTATCTCCATCAGTCTCTTTTCCTTTGTCTCCCAGTTCCTGTATATTGACCCTCTTTCTTTTCGCTCTTCTCTCTACTGTCTTCATGGTGTGAAATGATTTATACAGACAAAAGCATACACACATTCAGCAGAACAAATGTTTTGAAAATTATACATATACAAAAATGTTGGAATTAAAGAAACGTAAAAAAGGGGGACACATATATGATGTAATTACAATTACATAACTGTATATAAATTATAAATATTAAAAATATAAAATAAAAATATATTATTTACATTTCTATATAAGCAGGATGGCAATGCATTGTTCATTTATTATTCTTGCGATCGATTGACAGATATGTCATTAGAAATATCCTAAAAATTCCTGTTTTAAAAATCATTCACAAAGTCACCAAGTTTAGGTACAAATGAGCATAATCTAGAGGACTATAAAACAGATAGGTTGAGAATTAAAATATAACTATCAATTATTTTCGTAGATACTAATAATTGTTTTGTTTTAACAGCTGACTTCAGAGTGCTTATGATTCACAATGTGAAACACGGAATGTATCAAGAAAGGATGGCATATTAACAAACTTTTTGAAAGATGTAGAAGAAGAATGTAAAAAAAGAAGTTTAGCACAGCAGTTTAATCAGTTTGTCTTTATACACTTCATATGTGTCTGAAAATTTATATTTGGGAAAGAGATTCTACCTTATAAGAAAGGAGACAACAAAAAGCAGCTATTTACATAATGCAGTACTATAGAACATATATATTCCGTTTTGAAAAGTATTTACAAACCGAAAACAAATACTCTAGATGAAAACAATTCTCAGTAGGCTTCAGTAGTGTTTGCAAAAAGAAAAATCAACAAGCAGTAAATATATATATAAAGATGCAATACAAATTTAAAATTTGTTTGTCTTTTCCTAACTATGAAAAGAATTTTACTGTCACCTGAAACGTCGTACAAATGGCAACAAAGATGAGGATAATAGTCCGAAATACGTAAATAGTGTAAATATTACCTTTGGACAAATACTAAAGCATCGGTACTGACCCGATACACCAAAGAGATAGTGATGAAAAGAATAGTCCTAGCTGAAGCAGGCACTAATATCAAACCACCTGACATTAATACTACGACTCATCCCTGCAGGCTTGATGTCAATTCAAGGAGAGCCGGTCTTGTCGCAGAAAAAGCGGAACACAACCTGGTCTGAAGACGTATTCTTTACAATCGATTAATGAAACAAAAATTACATTCGATATCTCCCAGAGGCTCGAGGAGATATTCCACAGCAGGAGAACTGATGAAGAAGATCCGGTACGAGTTGGACAAATCCATCAGTCAAGAATTCTACGAATCAGGTCCGCCAAGTACTGAAACTAAATAGATTAAAAATCTGAAGGTGGCACATGAGGTCCATTTACCCACTTGGAAGGCAGTTTTCAACATCAGTCAACATTAGCTGAGTGCCTCTGAAGAGTAATTTCTGTACAAGGGCTCAACTTCGGAACCAACCATTAGGAGGATACCATACTTAGACATCTTTGGTCGTTTCAAGGAAATATCCTTGAACATCCCTCAGGCCTAGACGGATGAGCTAAGATAAAAAGTGGGACAGATCAGGCAATCAGGATCCTACAGAGGAATAAGATCATCAACATACTACCACCTGAGGTAATTCAATGTAGTGATGGACAAAAGTGAATACACCAAGAAACTGGAAGTAGGAAGGTAATGAAAAACCCCACGTTGAAAACGGAACGACAGCTGTCGCAGATTCTAATCAGGAACAAGGATCACTTCCAGCCTAGGACATACAGGCAGTTGTCTCAACGGTACAGCAAAATACCTTACATGTATAGTCGACCTAAATTTCACAAAGACTGTATTCTACTCAGACCGATTAGTAGAAGTCTGTCTCGGTGTGTCGCCCTCTGAGTCACTTCGTTGTAGATATAATTGACCTACTGAAAAGAAAGTAAATGTATATTGAAGATTATACCCGACTGCAATGGTATTTCTCAAATCACATGTATTTGGTTAAAAAAACAACATAAAACAAATTGTTTCTAAAATGCCTGAGAAATTGTAAAATTCTAGAGAACACATTTTTAAGCAGTTAAGGTTGAAGAAAATGCTTTCAATATTTAACGTCAAAAATCAATGAACTCTCACTTTAAATTATAAATGGGGTGATGGATTATTAAAAGCAGCTTCCATTGTGACAAGCTCTTGTCATTATTTGGTGTTCCTTGTTTAAAATTGACAAAATTAATCTGAAATATTTGTGACGAGAACTATTCTAGCTAGTAATCAATATCGTTCGACAAACATTTTTTATCCGATATGTTTTGAAAATGCAGTTAAATAAAGCATCATGAAAGAAAAATTATGTTTTTTTCAGAGTGAAGCTTGTTCAGTCTACTATCATAGTACCAGCTGATGACTTTCATCAGAATGTTTAATTGCAGAGAGAAGAAACATTTTCATATTAAATTTTTAAACAAATTATTAACAGGTTTCTACTCTTTGCTTTTTCATCGTGTGGTCCCAAGCAAGGCGTTTTAGTGCCACTCTTGTGGAGGGGTTACATAGGAGGAATGTTATGAGAAAGAGTGACAAGTTACAGGGGGTTGTCAGGAAGAGTGTATGAGAAGGAGGAGAATACTGATAAGAGTGGAGTGGACGAAGAAAAAAGCATGAGAGAGAGGATGTAAGTTAGTAAGACAGGAGATGACTATTGACTTTACATTTAAATTCTTGGAGATTATAGCTGTCGGGGAAGCAAACATGCGGAAGAGAATTCCACAGGCTGGAAGTGCGAGAAAAGAAGATGATGGAGTAGAATTTGCGTTTACAATTTATCGGTTTCACAGTAAAAGGGTGGAACCTAGTTGCTAATCTTGTGGCTCGAGAAAATTCATATATAATTCATATATAAGTTCATCAGAACAGAAGCCGTGAAAATATTTGTAGAAGAGACACAGGGAAGCCACACTGTGTCAGTGAGAAAGCGACTGTATCCTAGCTGCCAAGTCGGGATCGATTACGTTAAAGGTTCTCCGTTGGATTTGGTCGAGGACACCGACCAGATATGGTAGCAATATTCAATGCACGGGAGGATCGTAGATTTGTATATGTGCAGGATTGTTTCGGGCGGGAAAAGCTTCCTGGCCCTACACAGAAAACCTACTTTCATAGCAGTGGATTTAGCTATGGATTCTATATAGTTATTCCACTTGAAGTGTGATGTGAGAGTTAATCCGAGGAGGAGCAGTGTTTTACTTTCAGGGAGAGAAACCTGATCCATGCTAATGGGCAGGAGGAACGATTGTCTGTGATCGTTAATAAATAGCAGCTTCGTTTTGGAAGCATTAAAATTTAGGAGCCATTTCGTACCCAGTCCACTACGGATTGGAGGTCCTTTTCAAGCTCGACAGCGAGGTTTGCTTTGTCAGCCTCGATAGATTTTCGATCGAGACGAGAGTAAAGCATAGTGTCATAGCGAATATGCCCATTTGGGATCTAATTACATTAGGGAGATTGTTAATATAGATAAGGAAAAGCGTAGGGACACCCGCATTTGTGTGATAGTATTGGGAGGACAAGTTCAATACTACTTTCATTGTACAATTTGAAAGGAATCACTGGATTAGGTCAAACAATTGTCCAGTTATACCATAGCCCTGCAGCTTGCATAGAAGGCCAGCATGCCAAACTCTGTCAAACGCTTTGGAGATGTCAATGGCAACAGTACGGGCTTCGCCGTTTTTGTTGAGGGCCCGGTGTATATACTCAGTGATGGTCCTGATAATATCAGCACTAGACCTGGTGAAGCGGAAGCCATGCTGTTTGTCAGAGAAGATTCTGTGGACTGAGAGATATTATACCACCTCGGCGCTGATGGTGGCTTCGAACACTTTGCCAAAGAACGGTAGGAGGCTTATAGGGCGATAATTAGCGGAGTCAGAGTGTTCGCCAGTATTTTTATATATAGGAACCACGGAGGAAATTTCCAGCAGGCAGGAAAGCAAGAGACAGAAAGGCAGTAGTTATAGTTTAGAGAGAACAGAGGAGAGTTCAGGAGCACATTTCTTTAGAACAATGATTGGTATTCAGTCGGGAAGTGCGAGAAAAGAAACTGTTGGAGTAGAAGTTGCGGTTGCATTTTATCGGTTTCACTGTAAAAGGGTGGGATCTAGTTGCTAATCTAGTATCTCGTGCATATTCGTATTTAGGGGGCACCAGTGATCTAAGTTCATCGGAGCAGAAGCCGTGAAAGTATTTATAGAAGAGATACAGGGAAGACACCTCGAGCCGGTGAGAGAGAGACTGCAGGCAGTCTGCTAAGTCGGTATCGATCACATTACAGACCATCCGCTGTACCTTGTCGAGAAGCCCAAGGAGAGTAGCAGGGGCACCCGACCAGATATGGCAACAGTATTCAATGCACGGGCGGATGGTAGATTTATAAACGTGCAGGATAGATTCAGACGGAAAAAACCTCCAGGCCCTGCACAGAGAACCGACTTTCATAGCAGCGGATTTAGCAATGGATTCGATATAATCATTCCACTTGAGAACCGCTGAAAGAGTGAGACCAAATTGTTCTATATGAAAAGCTGTTTTTTAGAGATCTTCAATGTATTTCTTCAGCAAATTTTGGACAGTAAAGTTTGATAGGTAGGCTCCTTGTTGTCTTTTGTTTTTTAGGACTAGGATATTTCAGATTAGTACTTCATAATTTCTCTTTCTTGAGTTGGTTGATAATTTGTAACCTGAATTTGACGGTATGAATTCTGTAACTCTACTGCGAGTCCGGTACTTTCTTGAGTCAATGTATACTGATTAGATAAAAATGTCTTTTTCAAAAAGAAACAAACCAACCGCAGACGACGAACAATATAGTCCATGCAAAGGTCACAAAAGGAGAGTCAATTCAACATGATCTTGCTTCGCGCATAGACAATGAAATAAAACACGCACACATATTAAAATACTGAAGCGCATACTTGCATTAACACACATCTACAAGTAAAAAAATTTAAAGCACGTCTTCAAACACAGAAGTAGTTATATATACATGCATACAGATTTTCAGCTTCATAAACATACAAACAAATACAAGTAAATACACTCAGAAAAGTATGTTAAATCTTTTTATCATGCTTCATTCCTCTGCTTGTTTCATCTTTTGATAGAAAAGGAGATTTGTCGTGTAATGCAACTTGAGTGAAGTGGATACACACACACACACACGCACACACATGCAAACACACGCAACACACTTGCAGATTCATAGTTGCAAAGAAGTGAATCTACATTAGAGCAAAAACTGCTGACATTTTTAAAGATTTTCTGATTTCAAAAAAGCAATTTTCGTGAAAAATACTATCAATATTTTTAGGATAGCAAGAATCTGTTAAAATCTTATTCCTGATGTTAGAAATAAAAGATACGACTGAATAAGACTGTAGTATGTGAAAAAGCGCTTCGGAAAATATATTTGGTTATTTGGCAGAATTGGGTAATGCCATTTTTATATCGTAAATAAAACTATGAATAATGTTTTAGAATAAATCAAATTATTATATTAAACTAACTTGTAATTCTTCGCTTCATAATGTAATAAACATTATTTTCATACGCCTTCACAGGCAGGTCGTCTGATACACCTAAAACATCTTAAGTCTTCTGATTGCTGTGTTTGTGCTTTATTTAGCATTTTTCTTTCTTACAATTCAATTGATTACATCGCTCGTTCTGAAAGGCCACTTGTACTCCTTTGGGTAAAATGCTACGTACGTGTTAGTTTCCTCGTTGTTTGCTCTCCACTATTTTTGTTTCTTTTGTTTCTATGATCCCACTTATATTTATTCAGATTTATTTTATGTATTGATCATGCCGCAATCGAGTAAATACAACTAGATGAGTGGAGTTTTAGAAAATCTTTCTACCGGACAAGAAACTTCTGATTGATTTATACTGAGAACTTCTGCTTTATGGAAAGTAGAGATATCAAACTTACTCCCTTGATTTCTACTTAACATCATATAAAACTGATTCTAGAAACGACCATATAAAATTGTTTCAAAAGAAATATTCTAATTAGTAATTTACTATATAAAATTAGATACATATCTCTGTTTTCATTACTGGTGTTAATCTCCATATAATAAATATGAAAAGAAATATTGATGGCTTGTATTTAATGTTTTCTCAGGTAACATACAATAAATGAATATATTTACATTCCATTATTATGTTTTCAATCGGGAATTCAAGTTAAATAAAATAGTCGTCGGCAATTATGTGACATTTATCTGATGTAGATCAACTTTTAGAATGCTACTGGCACAGAAATCAATAGATTTATGTAATGTAATTAGTGCTAGTAATTAATAATGGTTTTACCAAAAGTAATACTTGAAATTTTTCCAATATTTCTTTCTTTCTTTCATTATCAGTGATTTTAAATTTTTGTTGTAGGAGTTAATTCTTTTTTATTTGGAATGAATAACAGAGAAAGAAAGAAGTTTTGAAGGACGAGTGAATTTATATATTTCTATATTTTAACAGTATGGAATGTCTTCCACGGACCTCTATCTCCCTTGGTTGCCTCCCTCTATTATCTCCTTGTGTCAACCTTTTCCAAATCGAACTATAATTGTAAACTTTCTATATATGTGTTCTTAATTTTCTATTAAATCGAATATAATTCATATATATATATATATATATATATATATATATAATTCATTTATATATATATATATATATATATATATATATATATAAATGAATTATATTCGGTTTCATATATATATATATATATATATATATATATATATATATAGCTACATTATGAAGATTAATTCTTGATAATGAGTAAAGATATATACGAAAGCGCTCGAAAGTACAAAAACCTTGGACACTTCTTATATAATTTAAAAAACTATACGAATACATAATGTTTTTTTATAAAAAATTACTGATAATACCTAAAGTTTAGGGGATATATATATATATATATATATATATATATATATATATATATATATATATGTGTGTGTGTGTGTGTGTGTGTGTGTGTGTGAAAATATATTGATATTAATTGATATCTTCATATTTCAAATATGCATAACCAAACTAGAAATTTATTATGCATACGTCAAGTACTAAAAACAATTCTGATAATATCTTCTCTGACTAATTAAATTATATATGATTTTCACGATTTCTAGAACTGAAATAAATTCCCTTGAATCACCCAACTTTACAAATAAACTGCGTCTAAAGATTATATGTAAAAGAAGTATTGTCAAATATTTTATGTAAAATTCATAGATATGAGTTATCCGAGAAAATAATTTGAACTATTATATATAGCAAGTAAGCGTGAAAAAAAGTAAGATACACTTTTCAATTTCAGATTGATATTTAGTATTTTTTCAGTAATTGTAGCAATCTGCAGTGTCAAGAGCTTATTTGCAAGACGAGAATTTAGTATTATGGCTCGTCAAAAAGAACTAACAATGAATGAAAAGAACTATATAATCGAAGAAATTAGCAAAGGGAAGTCTTTGCTTCAAATATCTAAGGATTTGAAAAGGGATCATCGAACTATTCAAATGGGAATTCAACCAAGGCAAAAAAGGCTTAGGCTGAGTTCAGAAATTTAACAAAGCGAGATCTATCACATGTCCGAAGAGAGTTAATAAGAAACCTAAATGCGTCAAGTGCTTTCATATTTGAGGCCGCTGGAGCTCCTATAGGGTCACGGGAAACACGGTGTAAAGCAATAAAGAAGCTTACTGATGTAAAAAATGACATAAAGAAACTCATTTTAACAAAAAAACATGAGGAAAGAAAATTGCTGTGGCCAAAGAATACATGAAAACTGATTTCTGTAAATTGATTTTTACAGACGAATCAAGGATCACCCTCTATGGGCCCGAAGATGGGTTTGCAAGCAACATGACCCAAGAAAAAATTTTTAAATGCCTACAAGGCAATGGGATCATGATATGGGCTGGGATTGGTAATCAGCTCATGGGTCTATTTTATGTGAAAGACGGGGTTAAAATGAATTCCAAAAGTTACTGTGATTTTCTAGAGCAATATTTCTTTGAATGGCTTGATAACCAGTCTTTAGCCAAGCGTAGATCTATGATTATTATGCAAGACAACGCACCGAGTGATGGATCAAGGTTTACTAAATCTTAGTTGAAAGAAAAGGGGTTTGTTGAAGATTCTCTTATAGACTTCCCTTCAAATAGCTGTGACTTGCATCTCATTGAGAACCTGTGGAGCATCCTCAAGAGAGATATTTATTCTAATGGAAGGCAATTCAACAGCAAGTGTCGCCACTGGGAGGTAGTTAAAGTTGCTGCAAACAACTTATCAACAGCTAAAATTGCAAATCTAACATCAGATGTCGACAATAGTCTGCTAAGTGTCATTGAAAAGGAAGTTATTATTTTGTTAATATCTTTTATTTTTAAGATAAAATGTTTTTTAATGTTTTTTCTTTAAGGAATTGACGAATTTGTTCTAAAATCTTTTCATATTATTTTTTACATTAGTTTTACAAGGTATGATAATGTAAAAGTATCAAAATAAATAGTTGCAAATAAACTACTGACAGTCAAATTAGTCTGTTTTGTTAACTAAGTAAAACTTTTTCCGACCAAAAACAATACTTTTTTCTATCACTCTATATCTAAGTTAATGATAGTGAGTAGAATCTAAACATCATCATAAGATATTTAACGTTAAAGACACAACTCTTTATACCAATTGATAACTTGCATATAATCTCTAGACGTAGTTTACTTGTTGTACTAAATTCTGTATTAAATATCAACTCTCATTATTTCAATATTTTTTAATAAAATATTAATTCTGTATACATATAAAGATATGGCAGAAGATTCACAATTTTTTTAATCATTGCACTTCACGAAAGACAATAAAAAGTGAATCAATTTTCCTAGTAGAAGATTTGGCAATTGTTTAAATATAATCGTTCATAGTATTTGAAATCACGGAACAAAAACTTGTGCTTTTGAGGGTTATTATCAACTAAGCACATAAAAGGCAAAAAAGTCTTTTAAGATGATTAATAGAAGCTTGTTTCATTTTAGATGTCTTACGATTAACAAACCAATTCAGTTCATAACAGATTGTAAGGCCTTTTTGAAATCAGTAGCCAGTTTCATTTATTGGACTTACTTTTAAAACGCGAGTAAATATTCGTCGTTTGTGTAGATACCGATTCTCGAACTGATAATATAAGATGAAAATAAGGAACACAGTACGCCCACATCTATAGTATAATAATATATAATGATCTTGAGGAGTGACCGTTCAAAACTAGATTCATTAACCCAATGTTAAGAAAGATGGAATCAAAAAATAATAAAAGAAACAGTCAAAAGCGTCATTCCATTTCAAGTTGCAAAGAAAAGTGGTATAATAAATACTGTGAAACGTCTTAGAAATATCTAAAGCGAAAGCGCAAACTTCACCATTCTTATCTACAGCTTGGTAAACTCTTTCAAGGCATCGGTATTTGTTCCAGAGAAGTGAAAACCATATTGTTTGACAGAATATCGTGCTAGCTGAGATACTTCAAAAATTCGGAGTTGATTAGTGCCTCTAGTAATTTCCCCCTCAAAGGTAATAAACTAATAGGCTAATATTTCGAAATATCAGTTGGTTAATTACAGTTATTAAAAAGAAGAGAGTTTGGTGCAAGAAAAAAAAAAGAAAAGAAAAGAAAAATCCTGAAAAAAACATAGCATACGTTGTAAAGCTTGCAAAGAATAGAAGCCAGTTCAGCGAGACAGTTTTGGATTTAATTTAATTGAAAATATATAATAAAATTCACATTTTTTTGCCGGATCAAGTTTGAACTTGGTAGTGAAACCATGGTCGGAATTATATGTATATTTCCCAGTAGAGACTAAATTCTACGTGGCAAATTAGGCAAAGAGTCTCCTGATGAAGTTAGGGCTAAATTGAATGACAAAGATAGTTTAGTTTTTCAAATTATTTGAAGACAGTAGTTTTTGAGACTTCCCCTTATTTAACGTATACTCTCTGCTCATTCTCCAAATTAATGTTTACATATTTTCTTTTTAAATGTATAGCCTTTTAATTCTTATATATTTTAGTGAAAACTAACCATCTGTAACTTCAGGTCTTCATAAAAATTTGAAAGACCTGTATTAATTAGAAAATTATATGAATCCAAATATAAATTTAATTTGATTACTTTTAGATGTTAGCATATTTTTATGGAAATTATTTTGTTTGTCTTTATAACAACTGAAAAGGCTACATATGCGAGCATTTTGCAATTGATTGATGCTAATGAATCAAATTGCATACAAGACATATTTTTCTTTGAAGACAAAAATATAACTTATTTAGTAAATGTGCTCCAGATGCATACATACATATATCTATAAATAGGGAAGATTGCAACTGGTTCATTAGTCTCAGTAAAAGAATTGATTATGCTGCCTTCGTTTGCAGGAATCTATGATCTTATAGAAGATCACATCATTTAAGTCATCCTGATAACTTAGACAAGGATCATTTTCAGGCAAATAGATAGAATGTCTTCAAGTTGCACGCTAAATAGAAGAAAGTTTCAGACTAGAAATCGAATGAAACTAATGTATTGTGCTAAAATTGCTTTCAGAAACGATATCCAACCACAGGCGTTTATGTAAACTGATTAAGCAGCCAGTAACTTGATATAAATTGATCTTTTTTTTTACTATTGATTGGCAAAAGAATGAAGTCAGTGAATAAAACTTTCCACATCTAACGAAAGTGAGTTTCATTTCGGTTAATCAAACTTTGTTTGTCCTAACAATGTTTGTCGATGCAAGTTTATAGAATTTTCTAATCAAAGAACTTCATTTATATTACAATCTAGAAAGATAACACATGTCTGTATAGGCAACCATCAAAATCGAGAAATTATAAACATGAACCAAATTGCAACATTCTAATTAGGGATTGTTTCTGCGTTTACTTATTTCGTTTCTCATCATTTGTTTAATTAGGAACTCAATTTCATGCCTGTTTTGAAGTGTAATGCATTATTGTGTTTACGTAAATTTTTCCATGTGTGCACAAAGGTTATCAGATTGTTCAAAAGTTAAAAATTATAAAGGAAAGTAATTTGAAAAGACGAAAGTAATATTGGCATATTCTCTGTATAAAATATACTAAAGAGTACTTTGTCTAAACTGCCTAAGCAATCTTCAACGGAAATGACAAATTTCGTCTTTAGATTTCCCTCGATAATGCCATGACTTAGACACTAAAATACAAATTTATAATGATATTTACTTAGGTATTTGTTTGATAATACTTAATTCTCAGTGGAAATTGAATATAAGAATTGGAAAATATCAAATAAAAACCTGACAATCTCTTTTCAAACGCACACTGTTGCTGAGGCACGTACGATAGGTATGACATAAATAGGGAAGTTTCCATTAGCTTGGTGGTTCATTATCTCAAATATATAGATTTTACATTTGGTTCTTTTGAGAAGTAATTGGAATCGACGTGTGAAATGTTGACAGGCTTTGATTCGAGCAAATTAGATAAGAGGCAAGCAAAAATGTATCTGGCTTCAGTTTTCATTCTCCACTAATGAGAGAAATGTTCAGAAAGTGAAATGGCAGATGAGAATAAGAACAATGAGACGTCGCGAGAATTAATAAATTTACAAGTATGAGTGTTTGGATAATTTAAATACAGTCTTCACTTTGAAACACACGTAAGCAAGTACTTTAGACTATTTCCTATCTTTTTCTTTTCACAAGAGGTGAAATTGAAACAAAAACAACACAAAAAACAGGTAACTGTATGATTGTAGTATGTTTGACTTTAGAATAAATAAAACATAGTAATGTTTTTTTATGTAATACCTTATTTAATACAGTGAAGTATAATACTAATTCATGTGTAGCATGGAAATCTGTTTTATGAACATAAAGTTTTTTGGTACAGTATAATTTTAATGAAGAACCTAATTGCTCTGATAATTTACGTTATAGACGCATTGAACGTTCAAATGTTGTTAACAGACTAAATTTGCAATAAAACAATCAGTATTCATGACTAGACAAAATATGATTTTGAATAAGGATATTTAAGAAAGGTCATTTTTCCATATTTGGAAAACTGGTGTAGCAAAATCATTATGCTTGGTAGCTTTTGTAAACATTTTCCTTCTTCTTCATGTAATGTGTAACCCTTCAGGACGTAAGCAAACTTAAACTTTCACTTGACTCTGAATCTTGTCGCTCTCAACTTTTTTTCTTCTTGGTATCTCTCCCAAATGCGATCCACCATTTATTTGCTCAGCCCTATCAAATATGTCTCACACTGCTTTTCTCTTTCCTTCCATCCGTTCTGTGAGTGTAAATCCTTTAGACTCTCCTTCTTTATTATGTGTCCTGAGCCCGTACTTAATTCAGTGTATTCTAAGCATCCTTCTGTGAAACCGTATTTCTGCTGCCTCAAGCCACTTTTTCATCCTTGATGAGATCGTCCAACATTTACTTCCATAGAGTAGGACATATATCACATAGCAATTCGACTCTCTTTTCTTTGTTCCCCATTAGATTTTCCTGTCTCTCAATACTCTGGTTAGCTTTTTAATGCGTTCTTGTTCATGCCAATGCATCTTTGGATGTCAGTGTCCGACATTCTATCCTCTATTAGAAAACTTCCCAGGTATTTAAATTTCTTAGTTGCTTTATTTTACTTTCTTCAACCTGTTGTTGGTATTTTCGGGTCTTCTTATGGCTGATGAACATACATTCAGTTTTCTTGAAGTTTATACTCCCTTTTCTTTCTATGTCTGCTATCAGTATTGTGTCATCTGCGTATCTTATATTGTTGAGATTGTGGCCCCTAATAACGAATCCTGTCAAGGATGTTATTTCACTTGGAATTTTTTCGCTGTATAAGTTGGATAGATTCGGTGAGAAAACACATCCTTGTCTTACGCCCCTTTCTATTTTGTATACCTGATGAATTCCTCTCCTATCTGTGGTTTTCTGCCAGTATGGATTCTGGATTATCTTACGTCTTTTTTGAAAATGTCGAGGTTGTCGAGCATCTCTATTAAGTATTTCTGACGTAGCTTGTCTAACGCATTTGCGTAGTCTATAAAGCACAGATAAATGTACTTCTGCATTTGTATTGCTCTTTCAGATAGCATTCTGAGCCTGAATATCGTATTTCTCGTTCCGGTATCTTTAACGAAGCCACACAGTTCTTGTTCTATCTCTAGGACGAATCTGCTGCGCGCCCTGTCTATCAGAATCCGGATGATGAGTTTTGTTATGTGGGTTATTAAGCTGATTGTTCAGTGATGTTCACATTTGTTTGCACCTGGCTTCTTATGCAGTGCTATGAAAATTGATCTGCTTACGCACTCCGGTATATTGCCGCTGCTGTAGATTTCTTTTATTATTGGTGTGAGAATGTCTACGGCAAAGCCTTCTAAGGCCATCAACATTTCTATTACAATCCCGTTTGGTCCTGCTGCTTTGATTTTGTTTAATCTAGTCATTGCCAATTATTCTTTAGGTATTTAATATTTCTAGTTCATTCGTATTTTTGTGTATTGTTGTTGTTCTCTCTTGTCCTGGAAGTGATCACCAATAAATTAATTCCATCTCTGAAGTATTTTTCTTTTTTCTAGCATGATAATTCTTGGGATGTGCAATGTGTCTTGGCATAATCAAGCATAGAGTAGAAAGATTCTATTTCTTCTTTTGTACTTTGTGTTGTCGGTGCATATACTACTATTATTGATATATTTAGAGCCCTCCCTTTCAGTTTAACTGCTAGAATTCTTTCATATCTGTCAGTATCCTACAACGCATTTTCTTATATCTTTATCCAGTATAACACCAACTCCTTTTTCATTATGTTCACCTTCTGCCTATATACTTCTGTGGTAGTCACCGATGAAGTCTCCATTGTTTGGCCATATCGTTTCACATATGCCTAAAATGTTTTTTTTTAAATCTAATCATCTAGTTTTCAAGTCATCCACACTTGTTCATTGTTCTGACGTTCCACGTCCTAAGAGTTAGTTTTTGTATCAGAATAATCAATTACACATACATAATTTTTCATTCAAAAACATAAATAACCGTTATTATTATAAACGCTCTATTTAATAAGTACATGTGTTGAGGTTGATATCACATTTATCTAAAAAAGAAACCAAAAAATCTTGCTAAAGAAAAATATGCTTCCATCTTACATTCCATTTTCTATAGGGAATTCCAATTTTAAACCAAATGTGACTATGGGAAAAAAGAAAGTTAAATCATTTCATGTTTATCTGCGTACTCGTTTCAAAATATTTATGCAAGTGTCAACGCTAGTAATTCTGAGATGATTATGATTCTTATATAGTTGGAATTGACATTTTTTCCACTTACCTTTCCGACTAATGTAAAAATCTTAAATTAAATATCCTTTACGACGTCAATTTCACTAATGTAATTAAATCCAACTTTACTTGACAGCTTTTGAATAACATAAATTACCACTGACAAGCACCAATTTTGCCTCCACTTCCTTTTCACATATTTTAAGGCTAATTTCCGCACCGCAATTCTCTTTGGGTACATTTTTTTGCTCCTGCTATAGTTCACGTTACTAACGTCGCTTTTGCATCAATTTAGCAATAAAATATAATGCAAATAACTTCTTTCACTAGATTTTTTATAGCATTATGCTCCTGTTCAATGAATGTAATTCTAAAAAAAAAACATTTATAAAACAAATCTTGATAGGTAACACACAAGTGTGCAAGTCATTTGAAATCTATCAAAACGTCACATGACTTTAAATATAGTCAACAGAATAATCGGCTTTCTTCTCATTTATGATTTATCATCTTTGTGTAACAGCATCTATACCTAACTCATTTAAATTTTATGCTAGATTTTAGCCACGTGAACGTTTCCTTTTTCCCGTATAATTACAAGAGGTTTTCGTCTATACGTGCACAAACAGATGTAAATAGATGGGTTCCAGACCCGAATTGTATGATAGAAGAATCAAGGTTTTCCATGTATTTGCTATGAATTGCATATCTGCAATCGAATATACTGTGAATAGTGTCGTGTTGCTAAAGTGTATCACCCATCTAAAAATGTAGTGTAATTGAAGAAGCCTTGCTCTGAGTGTTAACAATGTTTAGGAGTCAGAATTTATAGTGGTGTTATGGGTCAATCAACTCTATCAAAACGAAGTGCGTGTAATGAGAACTGATTTCAAAAGTATACACATTCCTACGTATCTGTATGTTTGCGTGTGTCTGCTTAAGATAAGGACACACCATATTAAATAATTCACATAGAATTATTTGACTTTTAAAATGATGTTGATAGTTTTTTTAAGAGCTAATTAAATAAATATAAATAATTTATTTTTGTCAAATAAGAAATCATAGCTAACAGACAGTCAAGTATGCTAATGAAACCCCATTCCTTATAAGTCATGCATCAAACAGGTTTCGTGCCTATAAAAGTATTGCAGGATTACAAGATGTGTCGTCTCATCGCCTTACTATTAGCATAATCTAATAGAAATCGAAAGAGTCGTACACCAACGTATATAAAAAAAATTAAAGAACAAACAGGAAGATTATATTTACTGTCAAGATGTTTTATGAATATTATTGATGAATTAAGTTTGAATCTCTGTTCATTTAACTTCGGTAGTCCATGCCACTTACGCAGATTTAAACGTTATAAATATTGTGAACTCAGTGTCGTTAATATGAATATTTTACATTTACAAAAATCAAATATTGATTCATGAGAAGCTATGTGTATTCCTATGTGGCATTATGATTTCATTGATCTGTATATATACAATTGTATTTAGAGAGAAAACCAGATAGTCAAGATATAATCAGTACTCATTTGAATATCGCTACATATTTCTCTGATTTCCTTCGCATTATTTACCTCCTTTCATGGTATATCAAAAATGTGACTAGTTTAATATCAATATCGGCTCCTGATCCGATGAACTTAGCTCACTGGTGCCCCTATATGTGAATTTACTCGAGCCACAAGATTAGCACCTAATTCCTACCCTTTTACTCTGAAACCAATAAAATATAAACGCAAATTCTACTTCCTAGCTTATTTTCCCACACTTCCCGCCTGTTTACTTGCTTCCCCGACAGCTACAATCTTCAGGAATTTAAATGTAAAGTCAATAGTCTTCTCCTATCTCTCTAACTTGCATCCTTGCTCTCATACTCATTTCTCCGTCCACTCTAATCTCATCAGTATTCTTATCCTTTTATGACCCACTTCCTGACACCCCCTATAACCTGTCACTCTTTCTCCTAACTTTCCTCCTATGTAAGCCCCTGCAAAACAGCAACAGTAAAATGCCTTCCTTGGGGCGATATCATTATATATATATAAAAAGCATATATGACGCTGCCTACCTTCACCAGATCATTTTCTTTTGTGTATGATGACATGCACAGTTAAAATACAAACTTTTGACACAAGTTTTAAACGACAACATATCTACTGAATAATCGCTAGGTGACTTTTTTTTAAAATTTTTATTTGATGCAATAATTGTTTTTTATTTGATGTAATAAGTGTATGAATTTTAATATCTTTCGAGAAGATATTTACGCTAAGACACCACTATCTTTACTCAATTGTACGGCATTTCTCTGTCGCATTATTTTAAATATGTGTATGTAAATATGTTACAGTTATTTTTAATTATACTCGGAGTATTCATAGCAATTGAACGACCTAATCCTTCTCTTAGTTGTCAATATTTCGAAATAATTTTGTTTTAAACTACCATAAATCTTCTTAAAAACAATACGACAGACAAAAACACAATACGATAGAAAAACAATACGATACAAATTCTACGACATTCTTTCTTAGAAAGACCACGGATATTTTTTGATAAAGCTATGTTCTATGACTTTAATTAAAAAATAACTGAATATAGAGATGTGCGAACAAATTATTTTTAAATTTCACAGCAATAATAAACTCAAACGAATTTTAACTTTTCTTTTCCATTAATTTTAACAATTGTTTTTGTTACACGGACTTGTGATGGTAGCATCAACATTGTTTCTTTAGTTAACAACTCACCTGATCAAGAGTAAAAAAGAAAATATAAGGAAAACAAAGACAGAAGAAATGGAAATAAAAATATTACCATCTCTATATTTCTCTCTCTCTATATCTCTCTCTCTTTTATAATACTCAATGTAGTGATGTTTTATTTTGTTGGGCGGCTGTTTCTGCCAAGTTTCTTTCTAACTAGCGTCTTTCTCTCTATCTAAGGTCGACCTAAGGTCAGAAGATCTGCCATAGAAACAAACTCCTACACGAAGAATGAATCTTCAGGTTCCCATAACCAGGATAATCCTAATGATGGCCCTCCAAATTCTGCAGCTAGATCCATAACCGTTATTTTTTAAAAAAAGAAAAAATCTCGTGAGCAGTACAAAATCGTTATGAATGCATTTCATGCAGCGTTACTCAAACCTGAGAAAAACACCACTAGCCAAACCTATGACATTTGGCGGGAAAAGGTTGGACAAACAATTAAAAAGTACACTGAAAAGAATAAAATAGCAAATCTAAGAATGTACATCATACGAAATACGAGACTGACAGAGGCTAAAATTAAAAAAAAAATATAAACAATTGCAAACAGAAAAGACGAATCAAGAAAACATGAAACGGAACCGGAACCAGAAAAAATGTAGTAACATCACACAAGCCACAAGTCGTAATAAAGAAACTGAGACACAGAAATCACTGTGAAAATAATGCTAAAAGTTTAGAAGTATTGGAAAGGTGTGATCTCAGTCAGTTACAAGACGGCAATAAAACGAGTTCAAAACAAAATGAACAGAATTATGTTACGGAAAACAAGAACAGTATACAAGAAGCCAAGGAAGAAATCAAGAACCATGTAAGTCTGATACAAAATATTGCAATGGAGGGAACGAGAGCAGCTCCAAAATTACAACCAACAAAGCATAACCTAAAAACTATTAAGCTCTACAGTGCAGCTCTCAAATTAATTTTGGATAAAAAAGACACACATATATAATTCTCAATGAAGCAATAAATGCATCAGCTATAGCAGCAATAAAAAATTGGTCATCAAATTAAAAGCAAGGTAGTCTCACAGACATGAAGATCTACCTTGGAAAGGGAAAATAGAAAAAGAAATCAAACTTAGAAGGGAATGTTCAGTACTAGATGGACTGGCAAGAGGAATCAATGTAAGAACCAGAAAAGGCAGTAGAATCGAAGAAAATACAATATTAGAAATTAAAATGACATTCAATCAGCTAAAGAAAACTTAAATAAAAAAATGCAAAAGAGGCTCAAATAATAACAAACTATGAAAAGATCAAGATTTTACAGACAGAAGAAGATCTCTCAAACCATTGCAATTAAATTTTACAGGGGAATAAGTAAACAATGTATTGAAGTGACAGTAGCCTCACCAAAATAGAATAGGTTATACAGTTCTGGGAAAAAATATGGGCTTGCCCTATAGAACATAACAATGAAGCAGATTGGATATGCACGAAATAGAATGAAAAATAAACCAAAACAGACATCGGCTGGAAACACAGAAGAGGATGATAAATGTGCACTAAAATAAGCAATTAGAAATTTCCAGGAATAGATAAAATTCCTGATTTTTTGATACATTGTTTAAAAACCGCACACAAAAACTAGACAAAGAACTTCAAGAAATGTTTAATGATCCCACTAAAATTCCTTCATAGATAATCAATGGAAGTACCTTTCTTCTAACAAGAATAGTGACACAAATATCCCGAAAAACTACAGATCAATTACATGTCTTCCCACAACATACAAAGTATGGAAATCCATTTGAAAAAAAACAAATTTATTTCTTGTTGGAATTAAATGACATATTACCGCTCGAACAAAGAGGGAGTGAACGTAGCTGTTATGGATGTAAAGATAAATTATTTAGGATGATCCTGGAAAACTGCTTCAATGCAAAGAAAAAACATAGATTATCGTAAGGCATTTGATAGTGTACCACATTCCTTGATATTAAGGTCTTTAAATATGTACAAGTATCAGCCGTTATCATCAATATCATCAAACAATGTATGACGAAAAATGGGACTGAATTATCACAACAGAAGTATGGCTATTAAAAAACTTTCTATCGCAGTGGTCCAACATTTTGAACTGGACTCTAAATGACACAGACGAATAGATTCGAAGACAAGAAAGCTCCTTTCCAAGCATAAAATATATCATTTAAAGGTTGATGTAGACCGTCTATACATATCCCTTAAAGAAGATGGAAAAGGTCTTATACAGCTAGAATTTTCATACAAGACAACAAGTATCGGCTTACTAACGCACATCGAAACAACAAACGACGGGATGATACAATTAGTCAAACAACATAAAAACAGAAAGAAAAAATATTCAATAATGAAAGAAGACAGTAAATACAATCAAGATTTAGATTTAGTAGATTCTGTAGAAAACCAAAATAGAAACCATGAACCAACTGCTGTGATAAAAATATGAAAACGAATGCCATGGATAAAGCTCAACAGATAAAACAACGCTGTCAAGAAAAAAACTTTGCATGAGCAATATCCAGAACGTGCTAATAAACCCGATGTTGATAAAGTTAATACTCATCGATGTTTACGAACATCTGGTTTAGAGTCCGAAACTGAAGGCTTTATTCTTGCACTGCAAGACCAAAGTCCTTTCACTAGGAACGTTCAGGCAAATACCATATATAATAAAGTGGATCCCAAATGAAAAGTTAAAGTGATAAATACCAAGAAACAATAGAGCATCAAATCTCAGCATGTTCTGTACTTGCCCCGAATGAATATAAATACCGTCATAATAGAATGGGACAAAATTTACACTGGACAATGTGCAAATACGGTGGAAAATATGTAGATAAAACAAAAGAAATACGATGAAAAACACTAAAAACTGTTCGATACAATTTCTACGATATCCTTTCTCAGAAAGAATACGTAATAATTTGTTAATATTTATTCGTTCATTTTATATATTTATTTATTTTTCGATAACCTTATTCTCGTTGGATTTAATGAAAGAATAACACTAACAGAATACAGTGGGCGAACTAATTATCTTCAAATTTTACGGTAGTAAACTCAAAGGTATGTCCACTTTTTCTTTTCTATTAAATTTTGAATTTTTTTTTCTTAATTATTTTTACTGCAAGGTCTAGTGATGGTAGCAACAATTTTTTTTTCTTTTAACAATACTCTAAGTGCAGTGATGTTTTTTTTTCCGTTGAACGGCCGTTACGTCCAAGTTTGTTTTTTCAACGAGCGTCTCTCTCTTTGAATTTTTCTTTTTCTCAATATGAAATTCTGTTTTAATATAAACAGGAATTTTTCTTTAGATATTATCGAATTTTTTTTTAACATAAACATGAATCTTTTTTTTCTTAACATAAACATTAATTTTTCTTCATATATTATTTAATTTTATTGAATTTTTTTTATGAAATTCTGTTTTATTTTAATCTATCTGTTTTTTCTTTAAATGAACCTAAATAAAATCATCCGTATTATATTTCTTTTAGCTGTCGATATTTCGTAATATTTTTTTTTAACTATTATAATTTTCTTAAAAACAAAACAAACAACAAGAAAATAAATTAAATCCGATGAAAAACAATTTCTACGGTATTATTTTATAGAAAGACTACGTATTTATTTATATATTTACTTTTATTTATTTATTGATTTAATTTACTTATTTAATTTATCTTATTCTGATAACCCTATTTTTGACCAAAGAATTTATTGAAAAAATAAATGAATATAATGTGAACGAACAAATTATTACATTATTTTTTAATTATTTATTTTGTTTTTTTAATCTCACAGCACAAATTAACTTAAACGTATGTCAACTTTTTTCCATTAATTTTTTTTTTCTTTCTTTAACAAAATACTCTAGTAGTGATGTTTTGTTTCGTTGAGCCGTTGCTACGCCAATTTTTTTTTTTTTTAACCAGCGTCTTTCTCCTTGAATTCCAATCGCGTCTACGTCAGATGTCGCTTGGCAGCCCATTTAAGAGAAGGAAAACTCCGAACAACAACCCGCAACTCAAGGTGTTAATCGTGCCGAGGAGTGAATGGCTACTGCGTTATGAGGTCACAAACGATCCCCTACAGGCTTCGGGACCCTGTTTGTAAAAGACCGTTACCCAACGTGCCGGGTAACTTTGGGTGGACTTTTGGACCCGTGAGAAATACAAATAGAAATAAAAAGTCCAGTATGGCTCTTCCAGTGGATAAACAGGGAGCCCGTCCTTCAGGAGGGAACCTACCTGAGGTAGAAAAATCTGTCATAGGAACAAACTCCTACACAAAAAATGAATCTTCAGGTCCCCACAACCAGGATAATCCTAATGATGGTCCTGAAAATTCTCCAGCTAGATCTACAACCGTATATTTAAAGAAAGAAAAAATAAAATGGTCTCGTGAGGAGTACAAAGTCGTTATGACTGCATTTCATGAAGCGTTACTCAAACCTCAAAAAAACATGACTCGCCAAACATATGACATTTGGCGTGTAAAAGTTGGTCAAGCAAATAGAAAGTATATTGACGAAAATAAATTAGCCAGTGTACGAAGGTACATTATTCGTAATAACCGATTGACAGAGGCTGAAATCAATGAAATTAAAAGAATTGTAACAAGAAGAGACGAATCAACAAAATATGAAAAGGAACCGGAATCAGAATCACAAATAAAAGTAATAACATCAAACAAGCCACAGGTGATAATGTAGAAACCGTGAAACACGCAAATCACTGCGAAGATAATGCTGTAAGTTTAAAAGTGCTGGAAAGGTGTGATCTGAGTCAGTTAAAAGACGAAAATAAAACGAGTTCAGAACACATCGAACATAATTATTTGACGGAAAATAAGAACAGTATACAGGAAGCCAAGGAAGAAATAAAGAACCATCTAAGTCAAATACAAAATATTACAATGGAGGAACGAGAACAGCTCCCAAAATTACAACCAACAATGCATAACCTCCGAACTATTAAACTCTACAATGCAGCACTCAAATTAATCTTGGATGAAGACACTCATACAAATCTCAATGAAGCAATATATGCATCAGCAATAGCAGCAACAAAAAATTGAACATCAAATTAAAAACAATGTAGTCTCGCAGACATAAGATCCACTTTGGAAAAGAAAAATAGAAAAAGAAATCGAATAATTTAGAAGTGAACTATCAGTACTGGATGAACTGAGTAGAGGAATAAATGTAAGAACTAGGAAAAGCAGAAGAGTCGAAAGAAAATACAACATTAGAAATGAAAATGAAGCCCAATCAACTAAAGAAAAAATAAAGCAAACAATACAACTGAAGGCTCAAAGAATACGATGCTATGAGAAAAGAGCAAGATTTTTCAAAACGATACAAAGAGATTTTACAGGGAAATAGGTAAAAAAAGAATTGAAGTGACAGTTCCCCCCAGAATGGAAGAAGTTACACAGTTCTGGGAAAAGAAATGGGCTTGTCCTAAAGAACATAGCAAGGAAGTACAGTTGGATTGCACAAGAGATAGAACGAATGAAAAATAAACCAGAACAGACATGGGCTGGAATTACAGAAGAGGATGTTAAATTTGCACTAAAAAAAACACACAATTGGAAATTCCCAGGTATAGATAAAATTCCAAACTTTTGGCTATATTATTTAAATACAGCACATAAAAAACTAGCCAAAGAACTTCAAGAAATGGTTGACGATCCCACCAAAATTCCTGCATGGATGACCAAAGGAATTACATTTCTTCTACACAAGAATGGTGACACAAACAACCCGAAAAACTACAGACCAATTACATGTCTTCCGACAACATATAAACTATTAACATCTATTTTAACAAAACAAACATATTTCTTCTTAGAAAGAAATGACATGATACCGCTTGAACAAAAAGGGTGCAAACGTGGCTGTTATGGATGTAAAGACCAATTGCTAATTAACAAAATGATCCTGGAAAACTGCTACAGTACAAAGAAAAATCTTAGTAATGCCTGGAGAGATTATCGAAAGGCCTTCGATAGTGTGCCACATCCATGGATTTTAAAGACTTTAAATATATACAAGATATCGCCCGTCATCATCAATTTCATCAAACAGTGCATGTCTATATGGAAAACAACCCTTTACCTCAATCATATAAATGGAACCTATAAGTCTGATGAAATAAACATCAAAAGAGGTATATTTCAAGGTGATTCTTTGTCTCCCTTACTATTCTGCATATCATTAATAGCACTAACCAGTCAACTTAATAAGACAGAACGTGGTTATAAAATAGGCCAAAATAAAATAAACCATCTATTTTACATGGATGACTTAAAGTTATATGCTAAGAATGATAATGAGCTGGAGGGTCTTCTGCAAACTGTAAAATGCTTCAGCGAAGACATTGGAATGAAATTCAATTTGAATAAATGTGCTAAAGCTACAGTTTTACGTGGATCAATACAAGAAACATCCTCAATTAGCTTAGACCCTGATGTAACAATAAAAGAATTGAAACCAGAAGAAGAGGTTGGCTTACTAACATACATAGATACAACAAAGGATTGGATGATACAATTAGTAAGGCAACATGAAGAAAGAAAGAAAAAATATTCAATAATAAAAGAAAGCAGTAAATACAAACAAGATTTACAGTTAGTAGATTCTGCAGAAAAGCAAAACAGAAGCCAAGAACCAACTATTGCGGCAAAAAATGAAAATGAAAGCCAAAGATAAAGCTCTTGAACAGATGAAACAGCGCTGGCAAGACAAACCTCTGCATGGCCAATATCCAAAATGTGCCAATAAATCCAATGTTGACAAAGTTAATACTCATCGATGGTTACGAGCATCTGGATTAAAGTCTGAAACTGAAGGCTTTATTCTTGCAGCACAAGACCAAAGTCTTTTCACTAGAAACTTTCAGGCAAATATTATGCATAATAATATGGATCCAAAATGCAGGTTTTGTGATAAACACCAAGAAACAATAGACCACCTAATCTCAGGCTGTTCTCTGCTTACTCCAAATGTATATAAAAATCGCCACGATAGAGTTGGGCAATATTTACATTGGGCAATGTGCAAACATTATGGAAAATCTGTAAACAAACACTGGTATGAACATCACCTAGCACGGTTACAGAAATAGAAGATGTAACCATTCTATGCGATTACACCATCTACACAGACAGAAAAATTGAAGCAAACAGGCCAGACATTATTGTTAAAAACCAGAAGGAGAAATCTTGTCTATTAATTGATATTGCTTGTCCAGCAGATTGTAACATAGAAATCAAAGAATTTGAAAAACTGTCAAAATATAAAAACCTGGAAATTGAAATAGAAAAATGTGGAAATTGAAAACAAGAGTTGTGCCAGTGATAGTAGGTGCACTTGGAATGATAAAAAATGGAACAAAACAACACATTGAAAGAATCCCTGGAAACCCCAGCTTAAGAGATATACAAAAAATTGTTTTATTAAGTACAGCCCACACACTAAGGAAAACTTTATCTATGTAATGCTAGGGATGATAGGGAAGATAGAAAAACATGAAATGTAGCCATAACAACACGCCACGACCTGCCTTAGGTCTCCCCGCAGACTTGGTTGGTAGTGAGACCAAAGCCGAAATCGAAATATGATGAAAAATGACATAATAATAATAATTGTATACATTTCGTTAAACAAAGTAATTCAATATTTTCAATTATGATTTAATGCGTGAATCGCAGATACTCATACTGCAATATTATATCAATAATATGTAAATAGGCGTGCATATTATCGTCACATTTTTAGTATATATATTTTTTAAATTGTGAAAATTTCTTTTGAAAATTTTTTACGTTATACTTACAAGTATTTGAAACACAATCACTAAAGATGTTAATTTACGTAAATTATGATGTTCTATAGTCTACATATATGTTATGACAACTGTTCTCTTGTTTCAAAAAGAGAAAGACATCTGTTAAATGAAAAGTGAGATTAAATGATAATAATTTCTGAGATTATGCAAAGTGCCTTGAGTTTTTGAAGCAAGAAACTTTAATTCCAAGTCTGCGAATATGTTTTATAAGTATAGTAGGATGGTTCTCAGCATCGATCATTTACCAAAAGCTAATCCAAATCGCAGACATCAGAATTAGAATTAGGGAAGTCCATCCTGATCAGACAAAGAACGTTTTAGCACCAAACGTATACTTTTGTTTAGATGTAGAGTTTTGATTTTGTGTTGAATGTTTATATGTGTAGTTGGAAGAAAGTAATGAAACATACACATTTTCGAAATGTCTGACCAAATCTACGATAAAAGACCGAATAAAGAAAATCAATTTTTACTGTCAAATTCAATTAAAATTGACTTGTTGGTTAGATTAAGATAAATACTATTAATCACAATTAAACTGAAATAAGTCCGTCAGAAACGGAGAACAATGAAATGAACTCATTAAATGAGAGTTGTGGTATATATTGAATCAGAAATAAAACAATAATAAAGCAATTTATATAACACGAACTGCATGCAATAACTATCTGCTTCCATTTTGGAAGCAATAAATAGATTGTTTTCTAATTAGTCTGCTATCACCCATGATTATAATTAAGCGGCTTGAATTATTTCCATTCGGCGATAAAATTACAAATAAAATAACCTGTTTGATAGTGAGTGATCAAATAATTCATGACCAGTTTACTGAATTAGTCTCATTTATGAAACGGGTTATTTTCACTGAAACAATTAATCGGCCAGTATAGGGACGAAAGTTCAGAAGGCCATTATAAAAAGAATAAGTCATTCGAATATTCGAGATTTCGACTAATTACCTCGACGAATCGAGTTAGCGTGTTTGTTTTACAAACATATACAACGCGATGAAACCTACGAAACCAGCTTTTTGTTTCAGTGAAACATTTTGACAACGATTTTGATAAAATATAATTGAAGTTCATTACATTAAATTAGAGAAAAAAAAAGTATAAATATTTTTTATAATAATGCTTTCGTTTATTACTGTATTGTTGAGGTGAATGATACACACAAATAAATGAGTATTAAGTATGATTATTCAGCACAATATCCGGTGCTATTGGATATATAAAGAATACAGAAAAAAGTTACAATGAACAAGACAAATCTAACCAACAAAAGAGAGAAGAGTCTAAATGGTGAATAACCAACGAAATAAATCAGTCCAAATATTAATCTGCATGTTGCAACTTATTGAAAACAACCCTTTAAATACATAATCGTATAATCTTTCAGGCTATGAGCTAGTCAATCGGTTAGAGTGCTGGAGAGTTGTTAGCTACTCTACAACATTTATGCTAACTATTGTATGAAATCTTTTCAGTTATTGTTAGTTTTGAATGAGTAAAATTTTAAGTGATTCAAAACATTTATAGTTTAGTAAATGTAGTAATATAGCTTGTCTCGCTCAATAACTGTTCAAACTAGATCAATACTGAGCGTATATGAAATAAAAACTGAATAAATGCGCAAAAGTTTTAAATACAAAACCATAAAATCATTGTGTCATTTTTTGAAGTATGATTCAAGATGTTTATCATTATGACGCTTTTCCTAAAAATCAGTCCCTTACTGGCAAATCTTATTCACTTCTCTATAAGTCTTCGTTTTCGTTTGGATGTCCTGATTGTCTAAAATGAAAAACCCCAAAATAATGAAAATTCATTTAATTATTTGAAAGATAATTTTGCGGTTAAGGGTGTTAATTTAAAGAATGCTGGTTTTAAAATCTATTATAGTTTAATGTTTCTACAAAACAATACATTTTATAACATCGGGAATTACTTTGAAATATGTTTTCATTCACGTTCATTTTCTTGAATATAAACATGACTACAGATTAGTTACCAAATATAATATATGTAGCTTAATCGATAAAAGATTATGCAAGAAAATATTTTTAATGTCAGATAAATATGTGTATGAATTAAAGAAATTAGTTAAAACAAAGTTATCATCTTTGTGCCAAGATCCCTAAAGTGAAAAGTGAAAATCTGACAAAAGCGTAAATGAAAATTGATTACTCAACGGTAATTGTTATGATGATTGTAGACCTATATTGGATATAATTGACGGCTCGTCTATAGGTTGAATCATTTATAATAATATAATTAGAATACAATGAGTTGTGTCGTGAGTTAAAGTTTTGGCTACTAGTGAAGGTTGCAAAATTATAAATCTATTCGAAGTTGATAAGTTTTCTTTTATTATTAATATTCATCCTATACCAGGACACTAGAGGTAGACGGTTGCTGAAAAAGTTTGCTGTGTGAGTGGAAATAGTAAGAGGTAAAATTTATGAGGAAATGTGAGAAAGTAATGGTTAACCCTAAACTTGAAAACGTAAAGATTCTAGTGGCCGGGAAAATGAAACTGTGGGAGTCGGTTTCTCAGATGAGCTGATCCTGAGGAAAAGTTGTTCGATTGGAATATACTATAATAAATGTAAAGGGATTATTTTCAGTGCTCAAAACAGCATTTTTAAGCGTTATACGTCACAGTCAAGAAACTATGATCTAAATGTTTACAAAGCTGAGTATTACACACAAATAAGTTAAGATAATGGAGTGGAAAATATTTCTTTCAAGGCTTGTTTTCATACTGTATCAAATATGATACGAATGGCCCTAGAGGATCAATAATAGATGGTAGATGTTTTGTTTGGGGATGTCTGTAAATAGAGTTAGCATCATATTTTAGGGAGGACGAGTACGTTTTATTTACTGAATCTAGAATAACATGTAAGTTGTCAACATTTTTAATTTAGTTTGTACTGTTACTTTAAGACTAAAGATTTTTAATGGATTATATATTAATTTACGAATTATATCTACTTTAATGTTTGTAGAATTATGGACAATCATGAAACAATCATCTCTATATAACTAAATGTCAGTTTTATCAGCATCACGATAAACATCAGTTATATCAACATCACGATGCGCAGTTTAGGTATTAATCTAATACAAACCCGAAACTAGAAATTAAAAAAAAAATTAGTCAGTTAAATCGTGATCATTAAATGTGTGTTTCCGCGATCCCGATATTTGAGTTTACTTTCAACAGAGCTCCAGTGGAATGACTATATCAAATCCTTAGCTAAATCCGCTGCTAAGAAGGTCGGTTCATTCTGCAGGGCCAGGAGGTTTTATCCGCTTGAAACCATCCTGCACATATATGAATCGATCGTCGCTCGTGTATTGAATACTGCTGCCATATCTGGTCGGGTACCCCTGCTATTCACCTCTCGGTTTTTGACAGAATCCAACTTAATGTGACTGATACTGACTTTGCAGCTCAGCTGTAGTCGCTTTCTCATCGGCGTGATGTGGCTTCCCTGTGCTTCTTCTACAAATATTTTCTCAGCTTCTGCTCAAATGAACGTAGCTCGCTGGGGCCCCCTTTGTATGAATTTACACGAGCTACTAGACTAGCAAGTAGGTCCCACCTTTTTCCAGTGAAACCGACAAAATGTAACCGCAACTTCTATTCTAACAGCTTTTTTTTTGCTCTTCCCGCCTGTGGAATTCCTTTCTGTATACTTGCTTCCCGACGGGCTACATCCTCAAGGAATTTAAATGTAAGGCCAATAGTCATCTCCTATCTCACTAACTCGCATCCTATCTCTCAAGTTCTTTTCTCACTCCATTCCACAACAATTACAACGGTATTCTCATCCTTCTATTACCCTCACCCTGACACCCACTATAGCCTACCACTCTTTCTCATCACATTCCCCCTATGTGCACCCCTGCTTGGAGTGAAATGATTAAAAAAAATTATAAATAAACGTTTAATTCCATCAAACATTATCGGGTATTTTGAAAAATATCGATGTTCTGAAATTGTTAGCAAAGTACGTTGTTTAGTACTTATCTAATTGCAAACGAAATACTTGCTTAATAACTTACAATAATTTGTAAATTTTAGCACAGAATGTACAAAATGCATAAGCACATAATTAGTTAACATAAGACTAGGAAATCTAAAATGCAAGGTAAGAACATTTGAAATATCGCAATACTCAAACTGATTAAAATGGAAGAGTGAGTACATACATTATTATAAATTATATCATCAATCTTTTTTTTTCTTCTTTATATTCCGTGTTTCTTCAGGACGTAGACGATCATCGACTTGGCTCTGACACTTGTGGCTGTCAATATTTTTTCTCTTAGTATCTCTTCTAAACCCCGCTCCGCCATCCATTTGCCAGACCTAAAAAGTACATCTCGCGCTGGTTACCCACGTCTCTTCTCTTTATCCAACCTGTAAATACTAAATTTTCCAGGCCATCCTTCATCATTATGTGTTCCATGAACCTCATTTGTTTCTTCCTGGAGTTAAGTATGATTTTTCTTTTTGTTTGCATCCTTTCCAACACCTCATCCTTGCAAACGTTCTCCGGCCAGGATATCCTCAAGAACCCCTTCAGTACCATAAGATTTTTGTTTCGAAGTAGTGTTAGAACATGTTTTATAGATATCGAAATAGTTATTTGTGCCTAAAAGATAATATTCTGAATGATATCAACATATATCTATGCAGTTCATTTTTGCTTAGATATAAACAAACGGAAGCAATCTGGAAGAGGTATTGAATATCAAATTATTAAACATGTTGCAAGGTAGAAGGTTTGAAATGATGGCTTATTTAAAGGATAAAGTTGACTTTGTAGTAACTTCGGAATTTGCAGCCCAGTAAATCCCAGATGACATCCAAATTTAGATATGTCTTTTAAAAAATCTGAACAAATTAATGGAGTTCTGAAAAAGAAAACTGGAGATATTTATCTCGCTGACATGGATCTTTATTTCATGTGACTTTATTTAAAAAATAGCCATCTTTGTTAAATCTTTTTTTAAAGTTTTAGCGTTTTGGAGATAAATGTTGAACAACGCATGTAGTCGTAAATCAAATGGATACAGGTATAATACCGATTACTGAGCCTCGTATAAAATAAATTCATTAGCAGAATAATAAATAAACTCGGCAACAAAATATGGAAATGCAATTTCTCAAGTGTTTGTTTCACTGAAAAACGCAGTACTATCCTTGATTGGACAAATGCTTTGTGGTTAATAGTAAAAACTGCTGTCATAGATTGAAACGTTAAGGTAGCAGATATATTTTGTTTGGGTGTGACGTTATACCTAGAGTTCCTTACTAAGTATGCCATGTACACTGCTTTTGTTAGATTTCGAGTGAGATCGAATCGTTAGTCAACATAAACATGGACACCATTACAAATTTTAATACGTATTTTTTAATCAACGACGAGTAGCACAAATGCGTATTGATGGAAAGTGTAATTAAAAAATAGTATCTATTACGCTGCGTATTATTGCGTGCGCGAATACGCACACATGAACACACACATATACACACATATTTATAAACATATGTATTATATATATATTTATATATATATATATATGTGTGTGTGTGTGTGTGTGAGTGTGTGTGTGTGTGTGTCATATATATTATGTCATTTATTGGTTTAATCACATTAAACAAAAATCGAACTGTTCCTTCCTCCAATGGATTATTAACCTTTAATTGAAATGACTTTTTCTCTTATGCTTTGGCTTTTGCGAAGGAATATTCTGACCTCACAAATGAGGAAAGGAATATCATATTAAACTGCAGACAATCCGTTCTCATCCACAACAATGAACAGTAGACAAAGGCAAATTCCAAGTACCTATTCGATATCACTATGGGATTGTTGGTTTCTGCAACAATTAATGGATCAGATATATATATATATATATATATATATATATATATATTGTACAATCTAACTGCACATCGTGATGTTGATATAACTGATGTTTATCGTGATGTTGATAAAACTGACATTTAGTTATATAGAGATGATTGTTTCATGATTGTCCATAATTCTACAAACTCTAAAGTAGATATAATTCGTAAATTAATATATAATCCATTAAAAATCTTTAGTCTTAAAATAACAGTACAAACTAAATTAAAAATGTTGACAACTTACATGTTATTCTAGATTCAGTAAATAAAACGTACTCGTCCTCCCTAAAATATGATGCTAACTCTATTTACAGACATCCCCAAACAAAACACCTACCATCTATTATTGACCCTCTATGGCCATTCGTATCATATTTGATACAGTATGAAAACAAGCCTTGAAAGAAATATTTTCCTGAAAATGTTTTTAAGAGAAATATTTTATAAATTTCAAATGAAAGCAGTACTGACTGCTCAGTCAATGAATACCAAATGTTTCCTTATAGGGAAATACCAAATGTTTCCTTATAGGGAAATACTGTATCAAATATGATACGAATGGCCCTAGAGGGTTAATAGATAGATAGATAGATAAACAGACTGAGATTAACCCTCTAGGGCCATTCGTATCATATTTGATACAGTATGAAAACAAGCCTTGAAAGAAATATTTTCCTGAAAAATTTTTTAAGAGAAATATTTTATAAATTTCAAATGAAAGCAGTACTGACTGCTGAGTCAATGAATACCAAATGTTTCCTTATAGGGAAATACCAAATGTTTCCTTATAGGGAAATACTGTATCAAATATGATACGAATGGCCCTAGAGGGTTAAACACATGTCATACTCTGTTGGACACAGAATAAGCAACAATTCTACAACTGAAGACGTTTTTTATAAATAGTCAATATTACAATACTGTCCTACAAAACAGCAACTCTGTTCTATATGGGAATTTAGGTGTGGATACTCCAGGAAAATGTAGAGTTGGACAAGAATTTGCTAGCAAAGCACGCGAACTTGTTTGCTGTGGATACGAGGACTTAGAATTGATTGAATAGAGAAGGGATAGAGGGTTTTCTGTTGTTCAGCACAACCTTGCAGAGCCACCAGTAATCTTTGGAACAAAACTTGCAAAATGCTATTCGCTCTTTCATTCTATCAACAAACAATAGTTTAGCATCATTTAGGACAAACTTACATTCATTATGAGGCGAGGAAAAGAGGCGCCTATTGTGATCAGGCGTGTCACTCCGTTAAAGGGCGATACAAGTAATTAAGCTGGAGAGAACCAAGGAGATGAACAAGGTTTAAATATGCAAACATGTACGCATATTCCAACTTGTAGTGAAGTGGTTAGAACGTTTCTAACTTCTAATCATAAAGCTCAGATTTGAATCTTACCATGGATAATTTTTGTCGACTTTGTGGGCTTCGGAAGCGATCATTGATTGTGAAAAATTTGGGAATGACTTGAGGACCATACTACAATTTAAACTTTATGAGTAAAGTTTGATTGATGGAATTCGTCGAAAGCCGTCGATGGTTAGGCGATCGCAGTATTAAACCATTGTGACCCAGGGTGTGAGCGTCCTATTTATGTGCAAACTGCTGGTCATGTCACATAATGCGCTCTAACCAAGAAACTGGAATTGGAATCCCACTCAGCATTGTTATTGTAGAAATCTCTGTGGGCGTCAAACAAATACAACTGTACCTGATCAGAGGTCGGTTACATGGATTGTGTGGCCAGCTTAGCAGATGGGTCTGCTACGAAAATGAAAAAGAACCATTTAGACTCAAACGATATATTTAAGATAACAATTTGTATTTCTTCAGAGAGTTAACTTTATCTCTTTGGCAGATTAGTTTCGATATTTTGGTGTTGGCATAAAGGAACTGTCCAAAGTCGGTGTCCTTTCTTCATAACTTATGTAGATGTTTACGGAAATTTGTAATTGTTAAGAAATAACAAATTTAGATTTAATTTCTGAGTTCATAAAATTTTATTTTTAAGTATTTTTAGCAGTTTTGAATGATTTTGCTTTTTTCTTTTTGTTGCGTAGGATTGTGTTGAGGTAACTTGAATTCTAATATTTTAAATGCATACAGGTGAAAATTATGAGTATCCGGTCCTAGTCATTTCATATGCAGACACCATAATTAATAGGCTTGAGAAAAGTTTAAATGATTCCAGCCTAAAAATCATAATAGTAACTTTTAAAAAATTCAGTATAAAAGAAAATTCATTTTATGTTAATATGTTTCTATTAAAATAATGAAAACAATGGTACCAGAAGTAAATCGAAGAAATATGCCGAGATTTAAAGAACAAAAAATGTATGAATATAAATATGTCTTAAAATTAACAACAAACTCAATAGACTTGTATGGCAAATATTGTATGGTGGGAAACATCATTTTAATGAAAATGAATAGAAATTATTCAGAAAAAAAGAAGTATTGGAATGCAAAGATATATGGAGGTTGCTATTTTAATTCAACTGAATCAATCGAGAACGTATAAACCATATACAAAATTGAAAGTATTTAAATTCTATGTTCTATAATGATTTTGTAATAAAATTTAGGTTTTCGGTTGCTTACATTGAATTACTTTTAATCTTGCTAATGTCACTTTTCTTGTCAAATAAAGTATTTTCTGTACATTTCCAAGTATTTTACAAATTGCTTTACACATATAACTTTAATAAATTCCATATACTTTACGTTCTTTTTTTCTCTTTTTGAGACTTCGTTGACAGGTCTGCAGCAAGAAAACTGCAGTTGCAGAATAATATTCATTATAATTATTTAAATATCGTCGTTGTTATTAAATAAATTTATTTGTTTTGTATTACATAATATGAAATTAACTATGGTTAGATAGGATTAAAAACATTCTAAAATATAAACAAGCCTACGTTTTGCTTTCTTTTTTAGGTTTTGTTTAATAAATCTCTTATGCTAAGAAGATCATAAATCTTCTCGAAAGAATTGAAATTTTATCAAAGAGTGCAGAAGTGCTTGTTTGCTTCATGACTCCAAATTTCTTTCTCTAAACGTGTTTTATGCTCTTTCAGATTTTAATGTTTTGTTTATTCTATGTAAGAAATCAATAAACAGAAATAAATATATAAAAAAATGATATAAATATTGATAGACTAAGAACTTTGAAGTTTAGGGAAATATTAGTTCATACTTATGAAAATCAATTCCCGTCAATGATGTCAAACATAAGAATCGAAATAATTACAATTTCGGTCAAACCTGTTCTTATAGCATTATATAATTTAATTTCAGTCGATATGTACATGAATAAACCTGTACAAATTTTCAAGAGAAGTTAAACATTAGAATTATTTGGTATTTGGCTGGAGGAACACGTAGAAAAATATTTAATTCATTTAGTTATTTTATTTTTCAATTTCGGCTTGTTATATTTCGCACATCCACATGCACATATACACACATATACGCACAGACAAACACAAAGAATATATACATATGCATGCATTTAATGCGAGTCAAAATATTAGATTAAGTAAAATAATGGACTTATCGGCGTTTTTTGTTTTAATGGGAATTATAGAGAAATGTGTTTTCCTTAAATGTGTTTGTATTCTACAAGTTCATAAGCTAGGTAAAGGAAGATGCCATCATTAGAAGCTTTGCTGTAATTTAATAGCAAGGACGATGTCTCATAATTGCCAGATAGGAATTTCTATTACTACGATTTGTTTATCATCTATGATATTCTTTTCGTGTTTTCGATGTTGTTTAGATTCCCTACACCGAAGATAATTAATTCAAGTTGACTGTGGATTAATATTGATATTTGGATACATGCAGGGGCGATGAAAATTATTTTTACGGTTTCGAATTTCGATGAGATTTTCTTGGGCACACTATTAAATTTTCATCAAAGCTAAAGAAAAGATTTAAAAGAAAAAGTATTGATATATATTGAATATATATATATACTTTTAAATGAGATGAGCAACTATGAAACCCATTTTACTCTTTATATCTTCTATCTCATAAAATATAATGAAAGAGAATTGAATTTTAATATTGATTAAACTAAATGGTAGAGTGATTATATTATGAATAAATTGAGAGAATGTTGTTCAAGACTCATCTTCCTAAGCCATATAAATGGAAATAATATATTTGTGAATCTCCTTTTTATTTAAAAAGACAGATTCAAATCTCGTGATGAGAACATGAAGGGTTTAATATATACTTTGTAGAAAGGCAACAGTTAAGAATTGATGAAGATTAAACATTATCTTTTTATACTATTTAATGCAATTTCCTCATCATAGATTGCATTGAAGTGTTTCCGTTCAAAGTAAACCAGTTAATCGATGGTCTAAATGCTATGTCAGGAACTAAAAGCTTTTAGATGCTGAGGATTTCTTGTCTCTTTTCATTTATCGTAAGGTGATTTTAAATATACGTACGGAAGAAATAAATAATATGAAGAATAAAGTGGTAATTATTGGCGCATTTTGTATTGTTTAAACCTATTATGGAAAATTATAGTAAATATCTGGTAAATGAAATATTATTAATATAGAAGCTAACTTTACGTATATATCTATGATATTACTAAAGGGATAAGCATTTTTCATGAAATAGGTTGCTATTTCTCTAAGAAGTATTTTAAGTAATTAAACACAAACATCCATATTAACTGTCGGCATCAGGAGTATCTTGATCACTTTAGAAGAGAATTTACTGTATGACACATATAACACTCTCCATGTTTTCGGTTAGAATCTCCGCAAAAGATCATTTTAACGCATACGGACTTGATGATATCTTAATTAATGTTTCTTGCTTCCCAGTAATCATTATCTGTAGTTATTTAGTGGAACTGTCTGATCGTTAGAATTAGCACCCTTTTGTTGTTCTACCTCTTGTTGGCAAAACAATATAGGCTCTAACCAAATACGAAATGGTTAAATATCTCACTTCGCACGCTATTCGTTCAGACATATGGCTTTCCCTTTTCTCGGTTAACTACTGATGTGTTGTTATTCGTTTATTATAATCATTTCGTCCCAAATTACAGTTCACACTTTCATAACAATAAAATATTTTTCCAGTAGATAGTTCCTGAAAAATAGACGGAGTATAGTGGGATATTAAATAGGAAACAAGGGATGGCCCTTTACCCCTGTTCACGTGAATGAGGAGGAGTATAAGTGGACGATAGGATAGCCTATCTACTCCTATTTAAAACATATATTTTTAAGTTTGAACTTAGTAAAAGTCCTGAGATCTATTAATGGTTAAGTGAAGGAAACTTATGAGAACTCAATTAAGTATTAAAATGAATAGGAATGATCATTGGTAAATTTTTGTTTTGTTCCCCGAGGGCCTTTACCCCTTCAAAGCTTTCCAAAACATCCTTAATTCCGTGTAAATCTATATGCTGAACTCAAATCGATAATTGTTTATTAAAGAAACCTATTGTTTTTCATGATATTGGCCAGAGATTTATCGGACTATACCACTGTTTTTATATCTGATTCACCGCTGAATGACATGATGCGTAGGATACTTATTTCGGCCGATATTCTCCCGTTGAAAAATTACTCCGCATTTGTTTGGTTTCGGAACTCATTTTCCGCGTACTAATTGGGAAAAAAGACCGAAAAATCGTAAAACTACGCGTGAATTCAATCTGCAGTGAATAACATTTTTGAACCGTGGTTACGGCGTGAGATAAACAGCGACAAGATGTTCCATTTTTTCTCCTTGATAAAACGAAAAACAGGTAGGTTTCTTCACTAAACAATTACTGATTTGAGTTCAGCATATACATTTGCACGGAATTAAGGATGTTTTAGAAAAAATTGAAGGGGTAAAGGCCTTCGGTGAACAAAATTAAAATTTACCTAATCATTTCACATTAAAGCATGTATTCTAGGATATACTTTACTTCTTATTGTCATCCAAAACTATCCCGATGTCATCTCTTCACACCGCACTTATAAAGATAACAAGAATTTACTTCTGTCTTAATAATAAGTCCAATATTAAAACCTGGCTACTGATCACGAAAATTACATTCACTCATTTATTAACTAGTGCAAGAAATGTTAACACCACTAAAACAAAACTGCTGTCTTTTAGCCATGTTAGTAAAATCATTTATCTCTTTGATAAGCATGGAAGATAATTGGAGAGTAACTAATTGCGCCTGTCTCACCTTTTCTACTGACATAATCATACCACTAGTAGAAAAGGTGAGATAGCCTCAATTATTTACTCTCCTAGAGTTTAGCATCTGCTGTTTACTAAGTCTGCTGCAAAGAACTTTAGTTCTCCTCGTTTCAGATACGTTTCTGAACTGAATGTTTTTGTCCATTTGTCCCTGCATTGAATATTTCTGCCATATCTGGTCTAGTGTTCCTGCTATATATCTCGATATTCTTGACAAAATCCAAAGTATGATCTGCAACGTTATCAGTCCTGATCTAGAATCTCCGTTCCAGTAATTTTCCCACCCCATAACGTAGGTTTTCTGTGTTTTTTCTATAACCATTTTTATGTGAATTGTTATTTAGATTTAGTAGATTTAGTAAATCGACTTCATGGAAACGTAGTACTAGATTGGCAACTAGGTCTCATAGTTTCACATTTGAAATAGCTATATGTATCCCTAAGAACTATTCTAAAATGTTCTCCTTTCTTACTCTTTGTTTGTGGAAATTTGTTCCAGCATCTTACTTTCCTGCTAAATATGATTTAAAATGCAACGTCATTTGTCATTTTCTGTTCTTTTATTGTCCTTTCCCTTCCGTAACTTTTCTTGTTATCTTTCACTATTAGGAACCCATTATATTTTAGAGGTATTATATAGCCTTTAAAAAATCATAATATCTTCATTTCATATAATTACCATGCATGTTTTTTCTGTTATCTATCTGATCTAATTTATTGCATAACCTAAAAAGGTTATTGGGCTTGAATATGTGGAATATATTAACAGAGCAAAAAGGTAAGAGAGCAGATTTAAAAACATATAACTCCTTAAAGTCTGTTATGAAACTCTATATAATAATAGTGCAAATGTACATGTAATCTTGAGATTTCCAGACATATAGTCATCGAAGAAATAATAACAAGTGAATTATTTGGTAATCAATTGTCATAATATATATTTGCACAAAAGTACAAAATGTGGCACAAGGCCGAAAACGTAAGTAGAGGGTCGTACTCATTAACTATCCTAGAACTAGCTAAAAACATTCACGACCCTATCATTCATTAACAATGTGTATATTCACCACAAGAATCCGTCCATCACCTCCCAACCCCTTCACACACCACAATACCACATATTTACGGGAAAATGAACCCAGAACAAAAAATTGATATTATATACAATAATATAATTAAAACTTTAAAGAAAAATGAAATGAGTGAGGATAAAATATCCAAAACGAAATACAAAAGTTTTTTTTTAAATGAAATAAACAAATGTTAGTAAGACCTGTCACTCCACAAAATGTGAGTTGTTATAAGTGCAGAAATATTCGAAGCATTATCATAAAAAGTAAACATAACAAAATATATGAATAAATAAATAAAATCACGTAAAAAATTAATTATTACGTAACAGTCGGATATTGAAATATTAAATGTACAAAAGCATTGATTCACAAATTAGTAAATATTAAAGATTTGGTATAAACCTTCCTATTTCATGTGTTTGTAAACAACCATATTCCTCAGAATTTTTATTGGCAAAAAAATTAAAGAAACCCTCCATAACAGTACGGCTTTGAAACTGGAATCAAGGGATTGGGCTTTTAAACGGAACTGGGTTGGTCCTTTAATTACTAGATAAATTTTCATTCAAGCACACATACTAACGGCAAGAAAAGCCGACAATTAAAAGTAAAAACCAGAATTTATAACACTCCAAGTGATACAAGCGTAGCTTTTCTAATGAGAAACCAAAACATCCATATTCTTCCTACACTAGCAATGACATTAAACACATATCAGAGACTGCGCTAACATTTTTGTTTGTTCTGTACTTTGCATTCATCTGCGATTAACTATATGTTGCTCGGGTAATCTAGTTCAAATTCTAGTGAATTTTCCTTGCATTCACTTACGAACAAATACCCTTGGGAAAGGTATTAATCCTTCTCTTCCCTCAAGTTAAGGGTTAAATAATAGAACAGATTGGGTTCTATAGCCTTGGCTGGCAAGCATTCTACCGCAGAAAGCAATGGCAAACTACTGCGTGATAATCTTCTGCCCAGTCAGTCATGTCTCTTTCGAGACATAATCGCCCAAAGCGTGTATCACGTATAGCACTTAACTGACTGACTGAATATAATAGTTGAAAACATGATTAAGGCTTCTACTATACATAAAGAGGGGGATCCCTTTTATATTGTTATGAAGTAATAAACTGATCCCCTACTTATTACTACCTAATAATATAATACATCTCTTCCTCCTCTAGCTATGAGTGAAATAACAGGACAGATTTAATTCTATAGCCTTGGTCGGCAACCAGTCTACCGTAGAAAGTAATGGTAACCTACTGCGGGATAATCTTCTGCCCAGTCGAGACATGATCGCTCAAAGCCTGTATCACGTATGGTATTTAACTGTCTGTTCCAAAAAAGAAAAAATCAATCCGATGTGAAAGTATAGAAGAAAGATTAAAAGATTCGAGTAAATTCAGTCAATAAAATTCTCAAAGATTGTTTCTAAATAATTTTACAAAATATAAATCATTAAAATTTAAACATCATTGTAATCAAACCATGTATTTCCTAATAAATTATAACATAAACAATATAAATATTTATCTACAATATGTTAAATATATTATCTAAAAGAATAATTTTCGAGAATATTTAATAAATCCCTGAATTATTTCATGGTTAATAACTAAACAATGATATACAATCTGTCACAGAAGTAGATAAAAGCAGGTTTCATCCAGGTAAACCAGATAATTTGACAAAAATATATAAAATTAATTTGCCCAAATTACTGAAGGGTATTTTTCTAATGATAATAAATATTCCTATCTGTCGATGTTTAAAAGCAATAGCTACCACCTGAGTATATCTGATTATTTTAAATAAAGGTGTTACATTTCACGAGGCAACTGATTTTTAAAACAATTTTATGTACGGAGATATTGCTATCTTATATGGAACTGAAATTTAACAGAATCATTGCAGATTACATCAGGAACCATATTGCAATTAAAAATGAAAAAGAAAATCATTTTTTTCAAAATTGTCTCAGAAAGAACTAGTAGATCTTTTATGTATTTTTTCACGTATAATAATTTTAAAATATCTAATTAAAATGTGAATAGACTTATATCGGTATTTGGACTTGTAACAAGTGTAAGAAGGAGAGTTAGTGAGGAAGCTAATACATAGTCTGCGAGTTTTCCATTACATCGATTATCGGACTGGTTATGTAAACTGCCAGGCTATTTGAGAAAATGTTGCATGTCATGTATAAGTTCTCACTTATTCATTCATTCTCCTTTTCAGAGATACCTTGACTCTGTAAAAGATAACAGTAACAATTCACCCATGAAAAAAAAGTGTCTAAAAATGCATCATTATCTTGACATTCTTTTCAAATATACGGAGTATGTCAAGTTTCGTTGACATTGGAAGATAAGAACGAGGCTGATAAATTCGAACGAAATATAACTTGAGTGAAATTTAGAAGACAAAAATCTATCAAGTAAAAGAGTAGCAGATCAACACATTTGATGAAATCAAGCAAATAGATTGATACTTTTCTAAATTTCCCTGTCAAAAAACAAACGAAAAAAGTGTGAATACTATTCTAAAAACAACTAATTTAAATCACGGATAACAAGATGAGTAAAAATGACTTTATCTAGTTACTGGATAAAATTTGTCAATTTAAGTTATTCCTGTTGAGAAATACATCATAGAACCTGTCTCTATTCAAATACAATTTTATCCTTATTTCTTCAGTCATTTGATAACCACATCATACGGGAAGATACCACTTCTTTCAAAGGCATTCACCCGTGCATTTATTAAAACAGAAAAATAGATTGTTCAGTTATTTGTACAAAACACTACAACTAATAAGCTTTTTCCCCGGTCTGTATTCAGCCGTCGTTTAATTGTCCTGTTTTTAAAATCAGTTATTTCAGAGTTTGTTAGTTTCTGATTATTACTTAACTGACATTTATATAAAGTCATATCCACGCTTGAAAAGTTCAAGTATATGCACTCATCCTTTAACGCACAAACGCACAAACGCACACATTACACACATGTATGGTGGATTCTCTTGTCGATTACAACAAATCTGTGTTAATTAAAACTTGCTCTAAAGAGTTTGATGGGTTAGAGATGATTCTAACATTAATGTGCAAGCTCCTCCTTACGAAAAGGAAAGAATGCACAAGGACACGCTTCTTTAATAGCTTTCTTCCTTACCTCTACCCTGTATCATGTCGTGCTCTGTTCTCTTGGCAAGTCCGCTCATGCGGTGGTGTTTGCAAATATCTCTTTCCGATCTTCCATCAGTCATGAACATTCTATTAACAAAATATCTTTCTGTTATCAACGCGCTGAGTGCGACTCATTTCGTGACCTCCTTTGCGATGTCACTTAGAATTAAGTTTTTAATGATTATCTTCATAAATATACTACTATGGTTTTCTCCTGGGTGAAAATGGGCATCGACGCTTTCGTTCCAGCACGGAAATGCCAAGTGAAATCACGATAACTCACGGGAATCACTTCTTCCGGCTATACCAGCGTAACAGGTTCGATTGTAATAAACATCTCATTGTTCTTGTCTATAGTGAATGTCAAGCGTGTCCTCAAAGTAAGGAAACTAATAGAATGAGATATCATGTAACCTATCAGAAGTTTATGTCTAGAGATTACTGGCCGCTCTGTAAGAGTATTTTGGACATTGAACAATAGCATGCACTCAATATTTGCCCTCTTCAATAAATTTCAAGTAGACATCCTTTTCAGGTAAGGAAGAGTATTTTGCTTAAACTTTCTCTCTAAATCAGTTCTCAGCTCATCTGAAGTACATCTGCCAACCCCACATCAGAACGTAGGCTTCACTGAGTGATATGAGCATAACCCTATCACTAATTAGGCCCAAACAAGGCAAGCGGATGAGAAGGGATCCAGGTCGTCATCTTAAAAAAATGTGCTTCCGAGCTGACTGCTATCCTCTCGAAACTTTACAACAAATTACCCACTCCTTGATGCTTTCCAGCTTGTGTGAAGTCTTTCTCTGTAGTTCCTATTTTTAAGAACTCTGGAAACTGCTTGGTCCCTCAAATTCTAGCCCTATTGATCTCTTCCCTCTTTAGTGCACAAAACTCTAGTCAATTCGGACACTGGTTAAGCATTTTACTTAACAGGACCGTCTTTCTTATCTACAGTATAGTCTTCCATTTCACCAGGTCTCTCGGTGATTTGTTAACAGCCATCTTTGAATTTGTTTGTCAAAATCTAGATAAGAATAGTTAATAAGTTCAGGTGTTGGCTCTAGTTATCTTGAAAACGTTAGATAGAACTTGGCTTGTAATGAAGGTTGTGTTGATTGGTCTCGCTTCCGGATGTTTTCATACTAACGTAGCTGGGGCCAGATCTCTAGCCTGTGTCCTAAGCTGTTTCTGATCTTCATAACGGATCTCCACGATCTCATCAGTTTAAAAATAGATATTTATGCATGTCAGACAACCGTTTGATACTCTTAGTAGTAAATATGGCGGTATAACTTAAAATATACTTGAAATTATAACTGGCAACTGCTCTCGAAAAGGATCTTCAATCAGAGGTTAAATGGGACAGGAAATAGTTTATAGTCTTTAACGACTCTAAAACAAAAGTGCTTTCATTTAATCACGATAGAGAAGTTTTTCTGTCAACTGTCATCATTACTGATGCGAAATTCCAAGAGAGCAACACCCAACGCCTTTCTGGCCTCACGTTTTTCTACTGATATGAAATGGGGTGAATATATCTAGTAACAATTTCTTCTACTAGCCCCTGTAATCTTCTGTGTTCTAGTGAAATTATCAGTTTACTTGAGGCGAAACGATTAATATATATCTATATATATATATATATATATATATATGTGTGTGTGTGTGTGTGTGTGTGTGTGTGTGTGTGTGTGTGAACCTATTTTCAAATGGGTGGTATTCATTTTAAGTGATTTTGAAGATTAGAAAAGAATTGTCTAAAATTGAAGAATAAAGTTGTTTTTTTTTTCGGGAAAAGTAGCGGAGGTTATAAAAAGTGGAAATACCGACTCGGATCAATGAGTAGATAATTGCTTTTGTTGGGAGAACTAAGCGAAATTTTAAAAACTAGTTACATAAATGTAGTCAAAATATTGTCAAATGGGTTTTGATGATTTGTGACCCTAGGTCAAAATTTGGCTTTAAGAATTTCCCGTTCTAAGCTACCGGATATTGAAAACGGACAACATATTGATAACAGAGAGTGAGTTCAATCCCCCTGCTCAGAGACACTGTCGAAAAGGATAACTTTCATTTCGAGTTGGTAAATGTTATACAGTGGGTAAGAATTGAACCCTCGTAACTACAATTTACTACCCAGTTTTTTTGTGTATGTTTAATAACACCAGGGTGCAGCACGAAATTAGTTAGTTTGAGCAGCGTGTTTGGAATGAGAAGGTAAAAGAGATTAGTTCAGGGCTTACTGAGTCGGACCCAGCTATGAATTGAAGCAGCCAAGCGGAAATGGTCTGCCATATGAGAGATATTGCAAGAGACCGTGAGTCAAAATTCAACCAACTGCAAGTTAAATAAACCATCGTCCCGTAAGGGATATAGAATACGAATTTCATCGTGTTACTGATATTTCTTTTCCACTTAATTTTGACTTGCTTGTAATCTTGTATTTACTCGATATATATCAATTTATATAAACCTACACCGCGTCGTTGCGGTCTTAAATCTGGTTTTCATTATATACCAATCCCTCGCGTGTCTGGGTCAACTCATCAAGTGAAAACAATCAATTCTGTTTTGGCTAATCCGAGATTACAATGTAGGCGGAATCGAACGAAGGTCACGAAGGTTGGCTAGACTCAGTGGCTGTGTTATATATATATATATATATATATATATATATATATATATATATATATATATATATTATAGTTTAGAACATATATCACCAGTTTAGGTCCATGAGATTTCGAAAGAAAAAGTTTAAAGTAACTATTTGCCGTAAATCGTAGCATTAACTAAAAATTATTCCTTTATATTTGCTGATGATATTTTTATCACTTTTCGGCTGCTTGAGATTAAATGCAAAAATATCTATGTACGTGTTCTTAAATTTGGTCGCCTCTACTTGATTTAACAGGAGATTCTCTTTTGAACGATACTGTACTTGAATCACCAAGAACGTGTTTAACTGAAATAAACTTAATCATATTCTGGTCAATGTTTTAATTTGGCTTCATCAATAAACAATTCATTGCAAATGTAAAATTACTATTGCAATGCTCGAATGTTTGCAGTTGGAATTGAAAAAGGAAGTCTTATATTTATAGTATTTATGAGTAGATTTATCAATAACAAAAATCCACAGCCGGTCAAATTTGATCTAGTATCACAATTAAAAGTTAATTAATTGACCTACGATTCGAAGATTTTAATCATTTGCCGATGAACGTTAGAAGTTACATAAAGCAATAATACAGAAAAATAAATGTTTATCAAACTAAAATGAATTTTGCAAACGGTATCATATGTTTCTGACTACTATAATGCCATTAATAAATAGAGAATTGATGAGTGGGGATGTGTTTAAATAATGTTTTTTTTTTCAAAATAAGATAGAATAGCAAAATCTATCTCTCAAAATCGGTCTGATATTTTAGAAGTGTTTAAAGATAAAATAATTTTCTTCAACTTCCCAGATATAATGTACGATTGTAAAATAAACGAAAAAACTTAGTTAAATATATTCAGCGGTTTACTAGAGACGACAGCAACTTAGAACTTAGAAAGATGTCTAACTTTTGCAAATATGTAAATTGTGAAAAATTGCTTAAGTAAATAGAAACGGAAGTGTATGCCAAACATGGTTTGTGAAGAAGGAAAAAAATCGTCCTTTAAACTTTCGGTGTGTTATTGTACACTGTATGCAATATCAATAAATTCATTTGCATAGGCAAAGGCGTTTATATCAAATCGAAAAGCGGTGTGGGCAATATGAAGTGGATCTTGATATCCTTCCTGACTTCCAGCAAATACTGCACCTAATTCAGAAATACCCATGCATAAAATCGCTTCTGATGTTCTAAATGGTCATTAAATTAAACATTTAGTTCTCTGCTTTCAATGTATGTGAAAAGAATTGTCTTGGAGTTTCATTCATTTGAAGTGTTCTGTCTTTAGTGTTATTGACACTATAATAAATAATTATAATAAATAATTCATCATTTTCTTGCGTGAAACATCTTTTCTATCATAAACTGATTATTTGTTAGTATTAGAAACAATAAGTGATTTGCGTAATCATACGAAATAAGAATTTCACAGAGCAGTATTTTCGAATGAATCGTATGTTTAACAAGAAAATTCTATCTTGTGAAATTGTAATTTGTTGCTTTGTGAACAAGTATGAGTGTTTCCAAGTAAAAATCTTTGAAATTATTTCATTGGTTAAGGATACTTTGAGAAAGTAAAGCATGAAATTAAAGATGTCAATAAAAATAGTGTATCAAATCACGTCATGTAACACTTTTAATTTAGCAGTACATACCTTGTGTTTTTGTATTGTCCAAGTATTTGATTAACAAATATAATTAAGGTTTAATTATCAAGAGCCACTTAGTTTCTGAATTAAAACCGTAGCTGCATGAAGTCTTTCTGTTTCAGAAAGAATCCAAAAAGGTAAACGTGCTTTTATTAGTTCTATTTGCTGGACTATTTTAATTAATCCATTAAGAATTTATACAACTTTCAAAGATAAATCCTCTATCAGAGTTGTGTAGTTAATTTGACAAAAGATCCAAGTTCTAATAAAGTTACAAGTACTACTACGTATAATAAACGTCAGCGAAATGTAGCATGCGTTATTTAAATATTTTTTGCAATTAAGGAAGAATATCTAGTAATTCGTCTTCACTATATTATTAAACACTTATATTTCCCTAAATTCAAAACTGATAGTGAATAATTTAATTGAAATAATTGCAGTATTACGTTATTGAAAATTGCACATAAGTAAAAAACAATAAACGAGTCCCTTGTATTAAAAAGTACCAAATAAAAGGAATTTATAAGATTTCTATGATAACTTCGTAATTTATCAATTAATGAATTACCTTTATATTAAACATGTTTCATTTTTAAGTGAATTTTGAATATTACTCATTTTCAAATTTTTATAAATTTAAATTTCCGGTATTGTATCATTAAATTATATTTAATATCTACTCTGAGCACATTGAAACTAGGCTACAAAATCATGTAAAGGTAATTAATATATATATATATATATATATATATATATATATATATGTGTGTGTGTGTGTGTGTGTGTGTGTGTGTGTGTGTGTGTGTGTGTGTGTGTATATATATATATGTTCTATACCTAACACCAACATCAAATTACACCCACCTCGCCTCACCTGTGATAGCTAAATTATAATATATTTTCTCTTCTGCTGAATATGTTCAAATAGTGGATATATTGCTGAATCTGGAAACAGTTTTAGATTTCGTTTTAATAATCATAAACTAGGCATACGCCAAAATAACCCTTATTCCTCCATAGGCTGAACACTTCAAATCAACCAGGACATACATTAAAAAACTGCAAATGTTTACTGATAAATTCCGATTTTAGTTCCACATACTCACGCAGAAAAAAAGAAAAATACTGGATTTTAAATGTATATAGGCTAGGGTTAAATAGGGACTTAGGTAATTTGAATCTTTATAAATATTTTAATAGTTAAACATTTTTATAGATATACTTAAAAATTTTCTTTAAAACAATATCTAAAAGTGTTATTATAGTTAGTTTTACGTTTAAAAATATTCAAACTCTATTGCATTCTACATCATGCGACGGACGCATCTCAGGACGGACGCTTCTAGTTTAAATTCATTTGTTTCTGACGAAAGGCCGAGGCCGGTCCGAAATATCAAATATATATATATAATAATAAATAAAAAAATACTGTCCGAAAAACATTTTTAACTTACAACTTTTAATAGATTTTTCTATATATAGAGTCATCCGCAGACAGATCTGTTTCGCTGTATCACAGCTCATCAGTACGGTTAGACATCGATGCTTTTTAACCCAGGATTGAAACTCGACCGAAGTGGGGTCAGTTGGCGATTCTACATCTGGGCTATGGGCGCTCGGTAGAAGAAGGTAGATAATTTAGCATGTATATTATCATTATACACGCCCAATAGCCAGATTGCTCCAATTCATTACTGAATGAGCGATATATATATATATATATATATATATATATATATATATATATATATATATATATATATATATATATATATATATATATATATATATATATATATATATATATATATATATATATATATATATATATATATATATATATATATATATATATATATATATATTATTCCTTTCTACTAGAAAAAATACATATTTTTGTGAAAAGTTTACTCTTATTTTTCAGTACAATCTTAAAATTCTTAAAAATCTTTAGAATTTTAGTCGTTGCTTATAACCTTGATATAAGATATAGATATATTTTAAAAATCGAAAATATATAGTTTAATACAATTGGTGGGTGTAAGAATTGTTTAAATATTTGTTATTTTATTTTATAATAGTCTGATTTTTTTCTACAGACATTAGATAATAGAATGTTGAATTATCTGATAATAAAGAGTCCGTTTTAGTCCGACCAATTTATTATTGAAAATTTTTACTATGCTACTCATGATGATAGTATTTTTGTTTATTTTATAAAATATTGATGATGATATAACAATGCGAAAAACACAATAATAATAAAGATATACATATACTTAAAGAGTTTCAGCTGACCTGGATAAAATTTCCAGAAATTGTTGTTATCGAAGATCTTTCATATTTTATACTATCTATGGCACATGATTTTAAATTAAAAGTAACTATTTTTAAATTTTGAAAGTGTTGACAGTTGATGATTTAGTCTGGTAT